>VXBR01007696.1:148256-185202 GCA_013400215.1 Cisticola juncidis | reverse complement strand
TTTTTTTCTTTTTTTCTTTTTTCTTTTTTTTCTTTTTTTCTTTTTTCTTTTTTTTCTTTTTTTCTTTTGTTTCTTTTTTTCTTTTTTTTCTTTTTTTCTTTTTTTCTTTTTTTCTTTTTTCTTTTTTTTCTTTTTTTCTTTTTTCTTTTTTTTCTTTTTTTCTTTTTTTTCTTTTTTTTCTTTTCTTGCCTTTGCCTCTCCTTTCTTTTTTCTCCTCCCTTCCTTCCCTTCCTCCCTCCCTTCCCTCTTTCTCTCTTTATCTTTCCTTCTTCGCCTCCTTCTACGTCTCTTTCTTTTTTTTCCTGTTTTATCAATTCTCCCTTTATTTTGCTCCCATTTTTATTGTTATTTCTTTTTCTCTTTTTCTCTTTTCCTTTCATTCTTTCCAGTGAAGCACAAGTTGAACGGAGGGCTTGCTCATTTTTCCATCTCAGCTTCATGAACATCGGCTCTGAAGTACGACTCCAAATCCATAGTGAGCACTGTGGTACTGTAAACACTGTAAGGAATAAATGGGGATTTTAAGTGAGGATTGCAAATAATGATTTCCCCACTGCAGTATCACCAGCATATTCACCATTTGATATGCCTTGCAGAGGTAGTTCATTCCCACATCCTGACCTGTGGCTGGTCTTTTTAGGCAGTGTAGAGTGAATACCCTAAGCAGATATTTCCAGATGTGACGTTGCATGGGCAGGGGTGGGAGCAGGGTGAAGTCTCTGGTGCTCCAGCTCAGTGATGGGGTTTCTGTGTGGGTGAATCCCAGCACACAAAACTCAGCAGGCAACTTTGTCCTCTCTGGACCAGAGTGTCCCCTGCAGCCACACCAAGGGCAGGTTATGCCCTTTCCAGCTGCGAGGCTTCAGAACAGATGGTGTCTTGTTCCACTTCCACACCACCCCTGGCTTCCTCTCCAATTTCCCTGAGTCACCTTTGTCACAAAAGGGATTGAAAGGAAGAGACTGGCACATCCATGGGGGCAGGTAGCTTTTCCCCTCCCGTGCTGCCTGGCTCATTGCTGTTGGAGAGAGTCTGGCTGGCATTTCTGCAGCATCTCTGTGCCATGATGCATCTGTGCTTCTCCTCCTCTCCGGGGTTTTCCATTCTGGTTATCTGTGCCAAGCAGGAGGCAGGAGGTGAGCTGCTTTACTGACTGGCTGGGGGAAAAACAGTGCTGTGGCCTCGTTTTGTGTTGGGTGTATTCAGGCATTGCTCCATAATGAATTCAAAGACTTCTTCCTTCCTTCCCTTCCTGCCCCTTCTTCTTCCTCTCCTTCTCCTCGTCCTCCTCTGCTTCCTCTCTTTTGATGCTTCCTTTCCTTCTCCTCGTCCTCCTCTGCTTCCTCTCCTTCAGTGCTCCCTTTCCTTCTCATCCTCCTTTTTCCTTCTCATCTTCTGCCTTCTCCATCCCTTCCTTCCTCTTCACCTTTTCCTTCATTCCCCTGCTTTCTTCCCCTCTTTCCTTCCTCTCTTTCTCCTTCCTTTCTCCCCTTCCATTCTCTCCTTCCATTCTCTCCTTCCATTCTCTCCTTCCATTCTCTCCTTCNTTCCTTCCTCTCCTTCCTTCCTCTCCTTCCTTCCTCTCCTTCCTTCCTCTCCTTCCTCCTACTCCATCTCTGTCACAACCATTACTGCATGCTGCAGGATCCAGATGCTGCACAAAACCAGAGCAACATTCCCAGCTCCAACTGCCATGTCCAGGACCCTTATCCCTTGCCAGAGCTCTCTCCCTTGCCCTGCAGAGGCAGCTTTTGCAGAAGGGAGCCCCCGGAGTGTCCCAGCAGAGGGTGGTGGTACAGGACCCCCAGGAGCACTCTAGAAGCTTCCTCCCTTCAGGTCCCAGGGATGTTTGTTGCCAGGATCAGTCCCACTGTCACCCTCCAGTTGTTGCTGGGGTGTCTCAGGGCTTTGGGTGGCCAAAGAGGACAGCAGCCTTGTATCTCCTGGTTTACAGCCATGGGCACAAGGAAGGTGTGGAACCCCATCCCTGTGAAGGTGCTTTCAGAGGGCTGCATGCACAGGGACCCATTTTCAACAGGCTTTTATCCATTGCAGGGTGAGGCTTGGCTGGGCTGCGTGCTCAGATATTCAGGAGCTGCTCTGGATGGTGTTTCAGGTCATAAAACCCAAGTGCTGTGCCTGGAAAGACAGATTGCTGCCACAGCATAAGCAAATCTATGGAAAAGATTCAACAGAAAATTCAGAAAATTCAACATGTGTTTCTTTCCACCCCTCTTGTGCTTTCCTGTCCAGACTGAGAATGGCTTGGGCATTGAGGGAAAGTCCTATGGGGGTGGATGAAAGAGGAAGGGAGGCTCAGGAGGGACCTTCTGGCTCTGTACAACTCCCTGACAGGAGAGGGTGGGGGTCAGGCTGTGCTCTGAGGGAACAGGGACAGGAGGAGAGGCTGCACCAGGGAATGTTCAGGATAGACATGAGGAACTTTTTCACACAAGGGATGGCTAAAAAATTGGAAGGGGCTGCCCAGGGAGGTGTTGTATCCCCTTCCCTGGAGGTGTCCAAGGAAGGTGTGGATGTGGCACTGAGTGCTCTGGGCTGGTGGGGATCAGGCACAGGCTGGACCCGATGATCTTGGAGCTTTTTTCCAACTGAGATGATCCTGTGATTCTCTGCTGCCCTCTCAAGAGGCAGAGAGGTGAGGTGTATAGGTGGCAGGTGCCTCTTACCTAAAATGAGCCCCACATGGGTCCCGTGGAGCTGAGACTAAAGCTTTGTCAGAGCCTTTGTCATTCCACTGGCGTCAAACCCCTGGAGTGGGAGTGAATCTCCTGTCCTCCAGGTGGTTTTGGAGGAGCTGTGTAATGATTACTGGGATGTGGATGTGTAAATCCCTTCCTACAGGTCCCTGAACTTGTGGCAGTGGTTAGCAGCTGATGCTCCTTTTTTACACCCCTTTTCCACCCCCTAATGGGAGGAGTGCAGTGGCCACCAGCAAACTGAGCAGAAGCTCTGCAGAGCACCTAAAAAGGGCAGTGTCTGTGTGTGTGGGGGCTGCAGAGGGGTAATGCACACCCACTTGGAGGTTAGCAGTGCTTAGAAATGGAGTTTCTCCTCTGGAAGCCTGCCTGAGCACCATTTCCCGGGAGTTGCCTAATTTAAATCATCTTTGCTCTGTTTTGTCCTATCCATTATTTTCAGCTGTCAACATTAAGTGCCACAAAGACCCTGTAATAGGCTTCTTTCTGCTTCCCTCTAATAATCCCAGAAACAGTCACTGGTCCCTTTGTCTGGGGCTCTGTGATGGCTCTCAGTGTTCAATTTGCTGGAGAGGAACCACTTTGTGGAACAGTAGGACAATCAGTGAGGCAGTGGCTGAAGTGCTGCCATCCTCCCTTTGAAGAGGCCAGAGAGGAGCGAGATGGAATTGTGTTTTGCCCATCATAGTTAATGGCTTCTAAGAAAAGCTTCAGTGACAGCTCAACAAAGGGGTCCTGGCTTACAGGCAGAGATGTGTTTAATTTGCCCCAGAATTTGTTGGGGTTTAGAAGTGATCCTTGGAGCTGAATGAGAACAGTGAGATCTGGTGCTCAGGTGTGGGTTAGGACTCAGAGTCCCTTGTGTGTCAAGGCCAGGATGAAATCCAGCAGGAGGTAAATGTTGCCAGATTTTCTTGGCTTTTTTAGGTGTTGATAGGATCCAGTGAGGGGTCTTTACACTGATACCAGATCCTCTAATAAAAAGGTGAAAAGTGAAACAGCTGGGTCTTGTCAATGCTGTGGATCCATCTTTGGCAGTCCTGAAATGAACAATTTCTTTTAAGATCTCAGGGATGCCTGCTTTGGGCTGGGGGTGAACCAGAAGGCTTCTTGAGGGCGTTTTCAGTACTTGGATGCTGCAGTCTTTGTGTCTTCCTTGGGGCTGTGCAAGGCATCCCGTGCCTAACTCAGCATAGATTGGGGAAACTTTACCCTGGTTTCTTACTCCTCATCTTCTCCTGAAGTGGAGGAGCAGCAAGTGCCTCCGTGGCATGAAATATCTCAAAACATCCATCATTCTGATTTTGTGCTGAGCTTTCTGTATCTTGATTGTGCTGCTGCCCTCAGCCTTGCCCATCTCCTGCCCCTTCTGCCATCAGTTCTTGCTCCAGCCCTGCCCTCCCAGTCTGCTTCAAAAATTCCCCTTCTCAAGGCAGCTAAAAGTACCCTGATTACAGCTAAAAGTACCCTGAAAGTGCTGCAGTGGGGATTAAAAACTGTTTGTCTTTACTGGTCAAGGATGGCTCTGTGACAACCTTCTTCTAGAGATTTTAGGGAGAGTAAAAGTGTGAAGATGGAGCTTGATGTGTTTTTGAGGAGCTCCTGCATGCACTGCCTGTGATTCCTTTCTTATTCAGCCTTCTGGTCTTGGATGTGAAAGGTACCAAAATGGAGGGAGTCAGGGATGGCTCAGCAAGCAGGTGAAGAAGACTAATTCAGCTTTTCTATAAGTGCATAAATAGCATAAATAGACTATTATGGTGGGAACATATATAATGAGGAGAAAAATAACATTCCAAGTAAGTGTTGCAAGGAGAAGTAACTTTGATTTTTAAATTTGAGCTGTGCATGCAGAAGCACAGGATGGTTGCTTCTCAGTCTATTTATCCTGAGACTTAATTCTTACAGGGACCATTGTCAGGAGCTTCTTTTTGCATTGGTTTTATGTTGACTGGTGCTACATTTAATCTGCTACCGCTCTGCTCAATTCCCTTTGCCTGCTGCTTGGCTTTCTTGAGTCCTGCTGGAGTGTCTGATGGGTTTTTGTGGCCTTGAAGCCTTATTGCACTCCACGCTAAGACAGCAGCTTTTGGAATGAAAAACGAGTTTAAAAATGCTATTAAAGAAAATCTGTTGGTGTAACATGATTTTTCTCAGTCCTGTATGGCTTGAGGGGGTCCCAGACTCATTAAAAAAACCTACTTAAAAGTGTGCTCTGCCTCACAAATGTCCCACAAATATCCCCTTGATGCTAGCATGGCTCATGGCTACACCTGGGTGCTTTCCATGAAATCCCAGGTCTGCAATTGGGTGGAAAGCTAAAAATCTAAGGAAAACTGCCATGGCAAAAACCAGGCTTGTTTTAGCCCATGTGATTGAGGAAAGAAAAGCTGCAAACTGGATTTCTAAGCAAACCCAAAGGAAAAGAAGAACACTCAATGTGTTAGGAGAAGAAGAGAAAAAACAAACCAACCCAGAGCTGGAAGTGTTGAAGGCAGTCTCATGGGTTTGGGATGGTGTGAGCACTCAGCTCTGGCCAGGGCTGGCAGCAAAGCTGAAGCTGTGGTCGAGGAGAGAACTTGCACTTGGGCTCTTCCTCAGAGTCAAGGAAGGTGGATTGTTTTCTGGCGATGAAATTTCCTATTGGAAAATGGAATGTTTCCTTCTCTCCCTTGTGGATGGGGTGCCCGGGAAGGGAATCATGCTGGTTCCAATTACCAGCACAGCCAGCCCAGGAACTGCAATCAGTTAGAAATTTATACCTTTTCCTATGTTCAGGAAAAGATAAAAACTTCATTTTTAATTTTTTTAAACATTTTTTTTTCTTTTCAATCTGTGTAATGAATTCAAAGCAGAAGCCCATCCAGACTGCTTTTGATTTGTTCCCATATTAATGTTTTATGTCTGAATATGTGCCTGATCACTCAGATGAGTCAAACTCACTGCTGCAGTGTGGCCCAAAAAATGGTCCCAAGCAATGCAGGCTCATTGACAGGGCTGGAGCACCTCTCCTCTCTCTGGGAGAGCTGGGATTGTTCAACCTGGAAAAGAGAAGGCTCTGGAGAGACCTTATTGTGGCTTTTCAGTACTTAAATTGGGGTTATATAGGAAAACAAAGGACAGAGTTGACAGTAGGGCCTGTTGTGACAGAACAAAAGATGATGGTTTTTAATTGAAAAAGGGGAGATTCAGATTAGATGTAAGGAAGAAAATTTTTACTGTGAGAGTGGTGAGGCCCTGGCATTCCTGTGGCTGCCCCTGGTTCCCTGGAAGTGTCCAAGGACGAGGCTTGGAGCAACCTGGGATGGTGGAAGGTGTCTGGAATCCCTTCTCCCCAGACCTTTCCCTGCCTGCATGGGCAGGCAGGATTTTCTAATTTACAGCAGTGCTGGCTGGACCTGGAGTGAGCTGTGGCTGCAGATGGGCCCGCAGGCTCCAGCTTTGCATGATGCCTTCTGCAGATACCTGCCAGAGCACAAAGACCTTGTTTAGGCAGCCAGTTTGACTACAAGTGCACACCCCTCCCAGAGCACAATTGACTCAGTGGAGCTGCTCCTGGACCAGGCTATTGCACCCCGACATTCCTGTTGATATTTAAAATAAGAGTGCAGATCCCTGTTATTGTTTCCATCCAGGGCTGCCTACAGCTCTTCAGGCAGGATCTCCTCTATCCTGCAGGGTTACACAAAGCCTCAACTGAGGCAAAACCTGCCCTGCAGGCTGAGACAAGGGGCAGCAGGCAGATTATGGGATCACAGAATCATTTACAATGGGAAAGGCCTCTAAGATAATCAAGTCCAGACATTCCCCCAGCACAGCCAAGGCCAGCACTGACCCAAAGTCCCCAAGTGCCACATCCACAAGGCTTTTAAATCCCTCCAGGGATGGGACTGCACCACTGTCCTGGGAAGCTGTACCAGGGCTGGACAGCCCTTTCCATGGAGGAATTTTCCCTAAAATGCAATCTAAACCTCTCCTGGCTGTCCCTCCTGTCAGGAGCTGTGCAGAGCCACAAACATAGTGGCAGTGATGGAAACCTATCTTTTAGACCTGTTCCAATTTTTTTTCTTCCTCTGTGCTCTGAGTGACACCTGAGTGTGACGAAAATCCCATCTATAGAATCATGGAATTGTGATTGGAAAAGACCTCTAAGGTCACCAAGTCCAAGCATTTCCTCAGCCAAGGCCACCACTGCCCCATGTCCCCAAGACATGGCCACATCCACATGGTTTTTAAATCTCTCCAGGGATGGGGACTCCACCACTGCCATGGGCAGCCTGTGTCAGGGCTGGGCAACACTTTTCATTAGGAAATTTTCCTCAGTATCCCATCTAAACCTGCCCTGGTGGAATTTGGGGCCTTTCCCTCTCATCCTGTCCCTTGTTCTCAGGGAACTCAGCCCGACCTCCCTCTGGCTGCACCCTTCTATCAGGGAGCTGTGGGGAGGGAGAAGATCTCTCTCCTCTCAGACTTCATTTCTCCAGGACTAACTAGCTGGAGGAGAATGAAAAAAATACAAAGCAGCTTACAATGTATGGAAATGTTGGAAATAGATGTGTGTGATTGCAGAAGATTCCCGTTGTATTCCATGTTGTGTTACTGGGAGCACACGGTCCTTAGGAGGGAGCTGGAGTGGGAACACCTGGAGGGCCAGAGTTAAGGGTGATTATGCAGCCCAGCCCTGGCTTTTCTTCACTTTGGAGAGCTGCATGGCATAATTTCATCATAGATTTATATACAGCTCATTGGAATATAGTTTGATATGCAAATAAGGCCATATAAATATCAAGAGAAAGACTTAAAGCTGTGCTTTCCACTGTCATGCTACAATCCTTGCTTTTCTGGTCAGTCTAATCTACTTGATTTCTCCTTTCATCATCTGGTGTTTTGAAGACATGATATCTCTTTCAAAGAACATCTGTCAGATGTATATTAATTAGTTATTTTTTCTGCATGGAATGTAAACATGAGGGTGGAGGACCCAAAGCCCTGAGGATCCAATGAGGTGTGTGGCCAAGTAATTATTGTGGGGTAATGCAGAGATGTGGCCTGAGCTCAGTCTATAAAAGCAAGAAACAGGTTTCCAACCAGAGATAGTCAGTTTATGCTAAAGACTGAAGTGAAATTTTCTTGATGTGGGCACCGTGTCACAGATACACCTTAGAGATGGCATTTCCAAACTGAGCTTTCTAAGCCAAAGATGCCACTGGCAGTGCTGCTGAAGTGTATTTAAATTCAGGTTTTAATTAAGAATATTAAATTTAAATAGTTCCAGAATGGCAGAAAGCATGGAGAGAGTCAGTATTTTTATGTTGAAGGAAAATTGAAGGTGTAAATTTGTTAGCTAGCAGCGCCAAGTTTCACTCCTGACTTGGGGCTGCCTGGATGCTTCTCTTCACACTGAGAACCAGATTCACTGGGATTTTTGTGTTGTGATCTTGGGTGAATGTCCTTTTCTGCCACTGTGGGTCTTGAATCAGATATATTTTGTGTGATAACAAGGAATAGAAATAGGTTTTTGTGTGAGGGACGGTCTGTGGTGTGGTGTACATACCCAGCAGTTGGGCTGGGGAAGAGCTTGGTGCACATTTTTGGGGCCAAATCCAGTGCTGGCAGTGGTGCAGTGCAGAGGGGTGAATTGAAGCACTTGTAGGTGCAGTACAGGAATTCTTGGAGGGTTCCCCTGTCCCAGAGCACATCACTGGCACTGGAGAATGTCTTGCTTGCCATTGGGAATATTCAGAAATCCTCTCAGGCAGGGTCCTCTCTGTCAAATCCCTCCTTGGTCCCTCTGGTTCTCTGGGCTGAGGTGTCCCCAGGGTCACTGAGCTGGGTTCCCATTTCTGACCCCGTGTGGGACACCTGCCCCTCTGTGCTTGGCAACAAAGCTCTTCCCTTTGGCAACAAACAAAATGCAGTGTTCTCTCTGCAGAATGAATTTTGGATTTCTGCAGGTTGCACCAAAGCCATGTTTAACTTCCACCATCTGTCTTTACCACTTCTGCCCTTCCTTATGTGTGCTTTTTATTTTTATTTTTTTTATTTGCTTCCTGGCTTCCAATCCTCTTGGTAATGTGTTTAGCATGGACTATTAATATATCTCAACAGGAGCAATCATACTTATGTTTTCCTTTTGGAGTAAGAATTAAGGAATATCCCTTAGCTCTCCTTTTCCTTCCCCCCCCTTTTTTGGCTTTTTCTTGTTTTTTTATCCTTCTCCTTCAGAGCTGAACACCACGGATTCATGAGGTTTTCTTGGGGCTTTTTTTCCTTTTTTTAAAGTTTTTTGTTTTGGTTGGTGGATTGGTTGGTGGATGCTTCATGTAGTGGAGAGCAGATCTGTAAATAGATTTTTTTTATTTTTTAATTTTTTTTAATAAGCACTGTTTTGCCATACCTGTCCTGCCAGATAGTCACAAAAATACCTCCAGGAGAAAGACAGATGGCATTCACCATCAGCTGGGGATCTGTAAAACGCCGTGTATCCCGAGATTCCTCAGCCACGACACTGGCAAACCAAGGCAGAGGATTTTTTTTTTTTTGCTGGGGCTCGTGGTTTCCTTGCCTCGCTGGATAAAATAAAACCTGCCAAAGCTCCCATCTATCTGTTCTCATCCTCCCAGCCGCTTCTGCCTGAATTATTCATGCTCCGTAAGCGATCTGCAAACAGCTCCTGTGATCTCCCTGTGATCTGTGGGTATGCCAGACTCACCCCTCCTTAGGTCAGGGCATTTTCTTGTTTCCTTCCCCGCGGCAGGGAGTCTGTGGGAATCTCCGGATTCCTCACCGCCTCTTTCTGATTAAGCCAGACGTGTATTTATTATTTACGTGGCAGGAGTTGTTCAGCTGTCCCAGGCACACGGTATTATCGGCGGATAAGCAGGAAGACTCGCTGCAAACATTTGTAGTTGTTGCTTGACAAATCCTGTTTGTATAAATAATATTAAGGAGCTGCAGAGGCTGTTGTAGAGTAAATACCCTCCTGACTGAAGGCAGCTTTTCACCTGCATGTGCATCTCAATAGAGATTTACTGGTCTGTTTTACACACACATATATATACACATATAAAATACTTAAGTTTATTTTTGTTATTTTAAAAGGTCGCTTCCAACCCAAATTATTCTGCTATTCCAATATATATGTAGGTATGTTTTATGTATTTGCCTTTTTTTTTCACAAGCTCTTCTCCTGTGTTTATTTCAGCTTTTAATTTTTTTTTAGTGATTTGGTCATGGAAGTAGGTTGGCAAAACCAGTGAGCAGGGCAGGTGATTGTCAGGTATTCCATGTATCATTAATGAAATGGGCTGTGGGCCCACCTCTTCCACCACACCCACCCCAGGTACACCTTGGCTCTGCCTCTCCAGAATCATCTACTCCAACCACTCTTTATTTTGGGATGAGGACTGGGATGCTTCAGGAACCCATTCCCAGTGGAGCTGCAGCTAAATGTTCTGAGCAAGGGACATGGGACCCAGATCCCCTTCTCCAGCTGAGGGAGTAATTTGGGATGAAAAAAGCTCCTTTTAGGTACCTGATTTTTACACTAACCCATAGGAGAACCTGTGCTTTGCTTAGGATATCCCTCACCTACGACATAACCGGGATACAGTGAGTTTGTTAAAATGTGCTGTCTCTCTGCATTCTGGAAAGAGGATTTTCTATTAAACCTTAGGGAAATTACTGGCCTTGTTAACTAGTGTGGAAGTAATGAACCACAGCAGGGTGACTCGGGAGATTTGGGCCCTCGCTTCGTAAGACTGCATTGTTTCTTCAAATGAGAGAAATAATTTAAGCAAACAAACGAACAAAGAATTTCTGGAAATTAAAGTACGGTACAAATGGGATGATTTGCTCATCCTCTGTTTAATAGGAGCTGTGCAGTGAACAATTGTGTGGTCGACCTCAGAAATCTATCCATGGTAACTAGTCACAGGAGAGAAAAATAGACAGCCTGCCACCAACTTGGTATTAAAGTTCTATTTTCCATTTTTTCCACGGCTGTGGGCCAGTCAGGGGCTTTCCATGAGCAGTCAGCACAGCAGAAATCACTTTCTGCTCCCTAGCAGCCATCTCAGCTCAGCAATCAAAGGTGCTTTTCACACTGGTTTTGGCTTATGTGGGGTTTCGTCCCAGTTTTCAGTGGGATCAGGCTGGGACAGACCCTTCCTGCCAAATGCATCCTGCTGAAACGGGGCTGTCATAGAATCACAGAATGATTTGGGTTCAGAGGGACCTCTCAACCATCCAGTTCCACCTCCTGCCACGGGCAGGGACACCTTCCACGTTTCTGGGTTGTTCCAGCCTGCCCTTGCCCCTTCTACCCCATGGCTGAGGCATGTTTGTCATGGGCTCTGGTGAAGGAACCTTGCCTTTGGTTTTGTCACCTCTACCAGGTGCTGAGTGTTGAATTCCTGATGGGGTTTGAGGTCTGTGCGAGTCCTGCACCACCCCTGGGGCTTTGGGCAGGTCCTGCAAGAGCCCAGAGGAAGGACAGAAAGACTCTGCCAGGCCAGAGTTCAAAAATAAATATAGCAGAAATGCTGGGCCCTCAGGCTCCAGGGCCTGTTCCTCAAAAGACAATTTTGGAAGGGATCTCTGTGCTTTTGTTCTTCCATTAGGCAGCTGAGCAGAGGGCATTGTTCTCCTCCCCTCATCCGTTCCCCTTGTAGGGGAAGAAGGAGGACTTGGCCACCCTGAGCCGAGCATCCCAGGGGGCCTCCCAAAACAAAGGGCTGCTGGAGGAGGACAGCATCATCCTGTCCTGACATCCCTTCCCTCCCTTCACCCTGCCCTGGGCACGGCCGTGCCCTTGAGTTGATTTCCCATACAGGAAAATGTGGCTGAAATGGATTTTTTTTTTATTTTATTATTATAGGTTGTGTAGGTTTATGTTACAAATAACTGGACTGACACCAACCTATCTTGTTTTGCCCAGGCTCCAAGACTGACCCTGCTGAGAGCCCCTGAGATACTGAACTCTATGAGTGGAGACCACTTGACTGCACTCAGCACCTTTCAGGATCAGGCTCTAGGTAATTATCCTAATTCTCTGCCTGGATGATGGGGGGAAATTTACTGTTCTAGGCTATACAGACCATCTGAAATGACATTCCTAGTTGTTTGTCCCATGAACTTGTGGAATTTTTTTTCCTGCTGAAGGTTGTTACTCTAGATCAGTGTCTTGGCACTACAATAAGACCACTGATCCCTCAAACATAAAGCAAAATAACAGTTTTGCTTCCAGAGGGGGAATCATAGAATGGTTTGTGTTGAAGGAATCCTAAAGACCATCTAATCCAACGCCCTTGTAATGGGACAAATTCAGCTAGACCAAGTTCCTCAGAGTCACATCCAAATTAACTTGAATATTTCCAGGGGTGAGGGATCCTGGAATTGCTGGATCACCGTTCTGGTAGTGGTCACCAGCTCTCATGCTTGGGAAGTTCTCCTGAAATTAACCTACAGAGAACTGTAAAAACAAGCAATCAATATAAAAAAAAACCAAAAACCTCCCATCAAAAGCAGTCAAAGGCTTAAAATACCAGTATTTATTGGCAAGGATGCTTATTCAGATTAGGCTTTTAAGAACTGTTTGAAAACTACAGCTTCAGGAGCCTGCTTTTTAAAATAAACCCAGCATCTTATTTGTCTGGGTTTACAGTAGCTTCATTCTCTCCTCAGACCTGGCCTCACTGTTGTGCCTTTGAGGAACTTTAAATCCTTGCTCTGAGGTGGATAGATGGAAATCAAAGAGCCTGGGGCCTGGCATTGTCCTGCTCTGCGTCTTCATGGAAATTTCATCTTGGTGCCTTGCCTGGGGGCTGTGGGCAGGATTAGACCCAAGATTTGTGGTTTTATTCCAGCAAGGCCAGCAAAAACACAGAGCATGAGCTCCAGAGGTGAGGATCTCAGGGATGGGTTTTAAGAGGAGTGAGAGGGAAGGCAGCAGGATGCTGTGGATGTTGCTCTGAAGCACTAAAGGTGAAGGATTTTCTGTAGGATTGACTTCCTGAGTGAGATGACATTCCATACGAAATTCTCCACGCTGACAGAAGTTTCAGTCAACGGAGGGTTGTAATTTTAACCTGATTTGCTGAGTTTTTCCCCAAGTCAGTACAAAACAGGTACTCTTCTGATTTCAGCAGAGGTTAAAGCCCAGCTCTCAGAACAGAGTGCCACGAGGGCAGGGTGTCTCTCTGCCCACTCTCCCTGGGCACCCTCTGTAGGATTCCATGCAGGAACAGAGGGCTTCTCTCCATCCCTTGCAGCTCTGTGTGGTGTCATTTTCAGGACCCAGCAGGAGGACATTGACTGGGTTGTTTCCTGTTTTGACAATCTCCATTTCAAATCCTCTGTAACACAAAGCTGTAAAAGCTTTGTGCAGGGAATTAGAACACCACATCCCATGTCCTCCTCCCTTGAATATTGCATTGGGGAGCAAAGCTCATGTTTCCAGTGGGGAGGGAGAATACACAGCTCATAAAACAGGCACAGAAAGTGAAAGAGAGGAAAATGAAGAATGAGGAAGAAGAAAAAAGTTCACCATGAGGGCTGCAGTGCAATGTTTTTCCTTTTCCACTCAGGATTTGTGGGAATGGGGTGCTCCCTCAGTGCCAAAAGTCATATGCTTTGTGTTTAAACTGCTGCTGTCAAAGCTTGGAGAATAACTAAAACAAAGAGGTCGCAGGTCAAGTGGATGTTTTCCAATTGACCAGAGCTCAGTATAAATCCTAGGGAAGGAAATAACCCAACAAATATCCACCAGCCCTGTGTCTATGTCCCCTGCTCTGGTGCTGTCTGCTGGTGGCAGGTCCTACTGGAACATGCAGCTGCCTCAGCATCCTCAGTCCTCAGGCAGCATCCCCTCCCCAATAAATTTTTAGTGCAAATTTCAAATATAACAGAATTGGATCCAGATTTGATCTCGGTCAGCAATTAGGAGGGTCAAGAGGTTGCTTCTGGTGAGAATGAAAGGTGAGAAAACACCTGCCTGTGAGGAGCCTGGGCTGGAGGCTCATCCTAAGCCCCTGCAGCACATCTTCAGCCCAGGGCTGGTATTTGCTGCTCTGAATTCAGCAGTTTTGGGTAGGCAGTGCTGTGGGGAGACATCAAGGCAGATGTGTCTCTGACACCACTTTGCATTGCCCCTCTCAAAGTCCCCCTGAAATTTTGGGATGGCCAGTTGCTTTTCCCTGTGTTGTAACCTGAAAATAGGGACAGATAAAGGCAAAGTGTTCTGGGAGCCATGCCAAGCCAAAGGCACCAAGTTGTTACGAGATCCCTATCTTGATAACAGATATTTTGCTCTTTATCAGCTTTTAAGAGAAAATACGGTGTTTGCAGGAGCAGATTGGGATCATCCTAAGGAATGGAGCTCTGCTTTTAAAATTGTATTGCTTTTATTACTAATATTTTAATAATAATAACAATAATATTTCTGCAGTGAAGCCATATATGAGAATGTTATTTGTGTAGGGACTGGAAATGAACCTGAAATGATCAGCGTATTTTTTAAAGGCACTTTACAAGTCATTTGGCATTGGAAAAGGTACAACTATCCATCAAAGCAGAGCTTGGGGATAAAATAATTAGAAATCACACAACCATAGCAAAGGAAGATTAGTGCTAAAATTAGAAGCCATAAAGTTGTTTCTAGATTAGGCTGGAATCTGGGGAGGCTGCTTTATTGTATAGCCTGTTACTTTAGAAAATACTTTACCCACTTTAAAAGGGTGAGAGGTGTGAATTGTCTGCATTTGGTCATGTCCAAGTGGAAATGCTGTTGTGAATGTTAGGTGGGATGATCTATGAGATGAATTTCAGGGAAACCCTTAGGGGATGGAAGTAGAGTCCTGTGTGAGAGGTGAGCAGCTGCTAAAGGAGCTGGGTTCAGTGCTGAGCTCTTCCCCACAAGGGTGTCCCTGTAAGTTTGGTTTGCTCCTAGTTTTATTTCAGGGTGTAGTGGCCAAATACCCACATTCCATCCAGAAAAGGTGATGGGATGGCTGGAACCGAGAATTTAAATTGGAATTTACAGGTGGGGTGGGATGAGCTGGAGCTGCTGTGGTCCCCAGACCTGAGCTGTGCCCTTGAGGCCAGACATGACATCAAATGGGCACAGCCCATGGAGTTTCATCTCTTGGTTTTTCTGCTGGACCTCCTCAAGTATGAGTAGGAATGAATCCTCTATCAGAAACAAACACAAAATTGATCAGAGGACAGACCAGGAAAGCTTGGGGTGTTCATCCTGGAGAAGTCTCAGGGAGAAACCTCAGAGCCCCTTCCAGTGCCTAAAGGGTCTCCAGGAGAGCTGGAGAGGGACTGGGGACAAGACAGAGAGGGGCAGGACAAAAGGGAATAGTTTTCCAGCAGGAGGGGAGATCCAGACTAGGTAGAAGGGAGAAATTTTTTGTGATAAGGGTGAAGAGGCATTGGCACAGATTGCCTAGAGAATTGGATACTCCATGTGTAAATCCCTTCAGGAAAAAGGGTCTTGATACTAAAGCCTTTCTGGAAGGGTGTATCATGAGTAAGAGCTTGGAGAGCAAGGTCAGGCACATCCAGGTGTTTCCACTGAGGAAGATGCCAAGTAGAGATCCCTGCACCCAGAGAAAGGTGACTTCTTTTGGGCTGATGCATTTAGATTTAGAGAGGAGAATTTCTGGGATAGAAACCTGAACTCTGTAGGATGTGCTGCCTAAATATGGACACAATTAGGTGCACCTCCTCCCCTGGCCCCAGCAGAGGCACCAAGTGAAAGGGTCTCAGGTTCCCTGCTGGCTGAGGGACACCAGCCCTTTTGTGACCACCCACAGCATCTTTCCTGCACGTGCATTTCCCGGTGCCTGCGGGGGAAAAGTGGAGTTGAGCAGACTGCCTGCTCCCCTCAGAACCTCCCCGCTGTGCCTCCAGCTCAGAGAAAGCAGGACAACTCCTCACTGACTCTTTGTAGCCTGAGAACAGAGCCTTGGAAAAGTCCGGCAGCGGGAACTTTACTAATTCCGACTAATGACTCCGAAATACCGACTGAGGGGAACAATTGCGCATCATCAAAAGTGGCAGACAAAAGAAATGCACTGCATTGTAATAACAAACGAAGCTGAATTCGATCTGATGGGGCACCTTTCATATTCCAAGCGTTTCAAAGCCCTTGGCAGAGTAATGAGCTGCGTGCTGACAGCAGGGCCGCTGGACCGGGCTTTTTGTCACCAACAATAGCCAGCACAGTTGTTGGCAGAGGACTGCTCGTGGTGGGAGAGGGGATGGATGGTGGCTGGAATGTTGGGGTTATCTTGTGATTTCTTAATTTTTCAGTGCTGTTGGATCTTTGGCTAGCTTTTGGTCACTGGAAGTGACCATATGTTGGTTTTAAAGGAGGCTTGGAAGAAGGATGTTTTTAGTAGGGCCTATAGTGAGAGGAAGAGGGCTGATGGTTTTAAATTAGAGGCATTCAGACTGGAATGATGGAGAAAGTCTTCATGAGGAGGGTGGGGAGGCCTTGGCAGAGGTTTCCCAGAGCAGCTGTGGCTGCCCCTAGATCCCTGGCAGTGCCCAAGCACAGGTTAGATGAGACTCAGAGCAACCTCAGTGGAAGGTGTCCCTGGCACTGGCAAGGGGTTGGGACTGATATTAGGGTCCCTTCACTCCAAACCATTTCAGGATTCTTATTAAAGAGGGGTGGAGAAACATGTTGGGACACACGAGGATCCCTTGAGCAGCTGAGAATAGCCCTCGGCCTCCCAGGTGACCATCCAGCCCTCTAATCTTGTGGTCCCCGTGACAGTTCCATGAAGGCCCACATACAACTTCAGCTCTTTAATTTTAGCTGGGCCAGAATAGCACTGGTGCAGCTGTGGGAAAAGATATCTTAGTCCTCAAACTATTTCTGCAGCGGGGAAGCTTCTTGCCCGTTGCGAGGAGAGGAAAAGGTTAATTGCATTTTTTTTTTTCCTTTTTTCTTTGCTTTTTTTTTTCCAAAGAGGAAATAAATGTACCTACCCCACCCTAAGGGGACAGCACAAATCTGTCAGCCCTTTTCGGGTGGGGGCAGGCAGCTGGGCTGTGTTAAGGAAGTCACCCTGGGGAGGGAAGGGGTTCAGGGCATGGGTGGGGGGCCTTGGCTGCCTGCCCAGAGCTGCAGGCAGAGAGGGGCTGTGGCCCTGGGCTGTGTTAGACAAGGCTCTAATGCTGTCTGCAGAGCCCCAGAATCGTGGAATGGTTTGTGTTGAAGGGACCTTAAATCCCATCCAGTGCCACCCCTGCCATGGCAGGGACACCTTCCCCTGTCCCAGGCTGCTCCCAGCCCTGTCCAGCCTGGCCTTGGGCACTGCCAGGGATGCAGGGGCAGCCCCAGCTGCTCTGGGCACCCTGTGCCAGGGCCTGCCCACCCTCCCAGGCAGCAATTGCTGCCCAATCTCCCCGCTGGCCTTGCCCTCTGGCATTCCCTGGCAACCATGCCCTGGGTGCTGTCCCTGCAGGCCTTGTCCCCAGTGCCTGTGCAGCTCTCCTGGAGCCCCTGGAGGCCCTGGCAGGGGCTGGCAGCTCTCCTTGGAGCTGTGGGACTTGTGATGAGTTGATCTCACCCAGGGTTGGAACAGAAGATCTGTACATAAGCCTGGTTTGGAGTTAGAAAATAGAATGGGGGTGAAGGAGATCTCAGACCTCCTGTGTGACCCAGGTCCTTCACTACCTCCTTCCTTCAGCTTCCTGCTAACCAGGACTACCAGATTCCAGTAGCTTCACACCTTCCCTGGAGGGGCACACTGGGTTGGTGTTGGGTTTGCTGCATCACCCCCATCCCAGCAGTGAAGGGAGGGTGGGAAACTGAGCTAGCTGATTTGGAAGCCTGGATCCTCCTCACTCCATCTGTGTTTCCGTGCACTCCAACTGGGTCGGGCTGATGCCATGGCAAGAGTTCCTCTTGCAGACAGCAGTCTTGCATGCTGTCATCCTGCAGCAGGGGCTTGATGGTGTGCAGATGGATTTGCTTTCCTGTTTCCCTTCCTGCCAGCCTTGTGCTGAGGCTGGCCAGCCCTGCTTCCCAAGCAGAAATATCTCAAGAGCCCGGCTCAGCATCCCTGTCCTCGTGTAAGTGTTCTGTTTCCACTCCTGAATCAATGCTCGAAGGAATATATAAAGAACCAACATTTTAAGTTTCTCTGGGAGCTGATTGCAATAAAAAAAATACACAGAGCCTATCCAAATCTTTCTTCTGGTGGTTTTATTTTGGCAGGGCTGGTGTGAGCAACTCATGCTCCTCATCTGAGCACAGGAGGAGCCAGATCAGCTCTGGGGGCTCAGGGGAGACTGCTCAGAGGAGGGGCCAGGGAAGGTGGAGCTGATGTTGGTTCTGATGGTGTGTTTGAGGTGGATTTACACCCTTACACTTCACCAGAGTGGTGCTTTGCTCATGGTTCTCATTTCAGCTGAGCGTCGTGGTAGGGACAGGAGGGAAGACGTTAGGAAGGGAAGTGTTGGATTTATAATTCCAGCACTGTTTGGTCCAGGAGAGCCTCAGTGGAGCTGGGTGCTGTTTCCCAGAGGAGGGGTGGATCTGCTGAGCCTGTGCATCCCCGTGGGGCTGTGGGACAATGCTGTGCCCACAAGTGAGCCACAGCCCTGGGGCACAGGGATTCTGCCAAATAGGTTTCCTTGCCTCCTGACTGGGATTCACCATGTGTCTGAGCTTTTCATACCACTTCACTCTCCCTCCCTACATCCCCTGCCCCTGTCCCAGACGTGTTTGTTTAAGTGGCTTTAATTAACTTACATTTTCCTGTGCGTGACAGCTCCTTGAGGCTTTGGTAGCTGTTTTCTGCCCTTCCACAGTTGTCACTGACATGTAGCACTTTCCCTGCAGACCAGCTTTCAAGCCTACCGTGTTTTTCCCCTGCTCTGCAGAATTATTTTAACATACTGAAGGAAATGGTTTCCATGTGAGCATAGTTGCACACTCTCAATTGATTATTAGGTGTGATTTTCCTGATCCCTGCTGGTATCTATGAGGATTTTGAGCAAGGAAGCCAGAGTGGCGTAGGATGATGGCTTAGGTCAGATAGATTTATCTTCACGAGTGACAAGACTGATAACTCTGGAGTGGCATGACTACAGGTGTTATCATTTGGGTGTCTCCTCAAGAGTGAAGGTTAATGTCTTGCCACTACTGATCCATCACAGTGTTATCTGCAGGATTTACAGGTCTTCTCATGCCTTTCCAGCAGCAGCGGGTCCAGTTTTTGGTGCTCTGAGCTGTGTGCCTGCTCCCTGCTTGCAGCAGACATAGAGATATTGGCAAACACTTGCTCTCATGGATTTGTTTGAGCTCAAAATCAGGGATAATTCCTGCTTGTCTTATGCTTCCCTAGTGGGGTGGACTGGGCAAACCCAGAGGTTTAGTTCTCTGCTAAGGGAAGGCACTCCAGGATGGTTTGGGTGGGAAAGAACCTCAGAGTTCATCTGATTCCACTCCCTGCCATGGGCAGAGACTCCTTTTATTATCCCAGGTTGCTCCAAGTCATCAGGCAGGTGAAAACAAGACAAGCCTTGATACTGCCTTCCCGAGGATCACCCAAGAAATCTGACCAGGAGGATGGAAAAGAGCAAGGAGGGACTCAGATCTGAAGTAAAATCTCTGGGGGAAAAGAAAAAAAAAAAAGAAAGAGCAATAAATCCAGCAAATTAAAATGAAAAGGCAGCTAACATGAGTGACAATTGTACAGCATCAGATAACGCTGCATCCTGAATTCCAGTGGGATAGGAAATATGAAGCAAAAATCACTCAGGTGCTTCTAGATAGCGATAAGGAAAGCAATTCCCATTTACAGGCAGAAATAAAATAAGAGGTCGTGATAAACCCTCCATGACTAGACTGGATTAGGGCTCTGGCTGTGAAAATTCATTACAGGCATGCAAAAGAACGCCTATCGTGCCAGCTAAACTGACTACAAACACCATTTATTTGGAGAAGAGACGATTCAGTCAGAATAAATAGACTTCTTTCAAAGGGAAGGGAGGGTGATCTGACACAAATCTATATTCCTGACTTGTCATTTATTATGCAAATAAGTCTCACACCTCTTCTAAGACATGAGGGATGAGTTTATGTTGGAGTTTTATGCTGGAAGAATGATCTTAAGCTATTCCAAGGACTCCAGAGCCAGGCTGGGGTTTTTTGCATGCAGTGGCTGGAGGTGCTGATTTCAGGATTTCTGATGGCAGTGAGGGTCATGCAGCTTGGTCAGATGTTTTCAGATTTCCCATAAACAAACCCATTTCTTCACATTTTTTTTCCTACTATTTGTGATGTTTTCCTTAGTTTTTTTTTTCTTTTTTTCCTTTGGTTTTTTTTTTTTTCTTTTTTCTTTTTTCTTTCTTTGTTCTGTTCCATTCTGTTCTGTTCTGTTCTGTTGTATTTTATAGTAATAGAATCACAGAATGGTTTGAGTTGGGAAAAACCTTCAAGATCTTCTAATTCCACCCCTCTGCCATGGGCATGAACACCCTCCACTATCCCAGGCTGCTCCAAGCCCCATTCAACACAGCCTTGGACACTTCCAGGGATGAGGCAGTCACAGCTTATGTAGAAATATATATTTTTATATTTTTTAATATTTTATTGTACTTTATTGGCCCATTTTCTGTAGGAATGACCTTATATGGGGGTCATGTGCAGAAGGGAGCCTGTGGTGTACTATCCCTGTCTTCAGTCCTCTTTTTTTTGGCATCAGCACCCGTTGAAGCTGCATCACTCTCTTGGGCTCAGTGGAGCAGGACACGTTTGAGTTCAGACTCTGAGGTGGTTGTAGGTGGCTGCAGAAGCACTTAGCCTGATGTGCAGGGACTGAAACGTGACCTAACACCTCCTGCACTAGCAATTACATCTCTCAGGATGCTAATTTTAGAAAGAGAATTGAGCTGGCAGGGGCCACGAACAGTGGATGAAACCCTGATGTTCCGTTTGGTGGAGAGAGGGCTGAGCCAGTGTTAAAAGAACAAAAAACAAAAAAATGAAACAGAAAAGTATCACTAGAAGGGTTTTTATCCTGACAAGGAGGTTGTAATTTTTTAGTTGTGTTTTGGAAAGACTCCTGGTGAATTGTGTGGTCCTGAATGACATAGGTGTGAACAAAGCTCCAGGGGGGAATCCTGACCCACAAATCCACCAAGCTCCCATCTCCAAGATGAGCATGAGCATGTCCTGAGTATTACCCAGGACAAGGGGATCTTCTCTCTAAGGCAGCCTGGAAATCAGGGAGATGCTTGGAGAGTAGAGGGATCCAGGTGAGACACTGTACAGGTGTAGGACACACAGAGAATCTGAGTTGTAGCAGAAACACACTGGAAGGACTTCCCTAAATGCTGGATCCCAGATCCTTCTCTGTCACAGCCAGTCAAGGTATTTGCATGGATTTCTGTTTCTGGGTGACATAGGAGATGGGGCAATAGATGGCTCATGTTGGGAGTAAAGGGACAGGGAGCAGATCCTTGGATAAGCAGGAAGGACTGACCACCCAGCCCCTGCTGCTGCCGAGGGGGATGGCAGTGCACATACTTGGCCAGGGATTTTTATATTTTATAATTTTACACTTGTGTTTTACCCTCAGCATTTCTCTGGTGGTGGGCTGGCTGGGCTCTTGCAGTGCTCTGGAGAGATTCTGCTAATGGGATCTGACCTGATGGCTTTGCATGTTTTAAGTAAATTAAACACAGCTGCTAGGAAAATCCAGTAACCTTAACAGCACCATGGCTCCGTTGTCTGCATTGTAATTACAGCAGCAACCACTGGCAACTTCTACTTTCTGGTTTACTTTTAAATAACTTCTGAGCCACCCTTTGATCAGCTACTTCATCCCCAAGTCCTGCCTGTCCTCTCCCAAGGTTTAACCCTTGCCATATCTTTAAGCATCTGTCTGATCACACTTTCAGTCAGTCACAAAGGCAAGTGGCTGATGGCAAAAATTACTTTTCTCCCCAAATTTATCCTGTAATTTCAGGCTGAGGGAGAATTTTAAGCTGAGATCTTGCAGGGTGCATGCAGACTGCAGACACTGAGAGGAGTTTTACGGCTCCTGGGGAATGGCAGCTTGAAATATGCATATTTTTGTTATGCTTTAGCCAAAACCCTTTGTACCCCTGCAGAGAAATGGGTTTTCTGTCATCCTGACAACAGCAAAAGGACTTAGATTTATGTAGGAAGTAAAATTAGAAGCCTAATTAGTTTTTCCCTTGTCAACCCTCGAGTGCAACCCATGCCTGAAAAACCAATGCTCATGGTATTGGGCATGACTGCGTGCTCCTTCCCTGAATTAAAAACTCAAACCATCTTCTCTGTGGGAGCTGCATGGGCTCAGATTTCTGAGGGACACCCAGGATTTGGGAAATGACTCGGGATACTCCATCAGAGCCTGCAAAAGGGCACAAAACAGCTCTGTTTTAAGCATGTCCAAGTGCAAGGAGGTTGGCTGAGCATCGTGTGTGTCCACCTCAATGGCACCTAAGACACCCAGAAAGAGAAATCCATGCAAATACCTTGACTGGCTGTGACAGAGAAGGATCTGGGATCCAGCATTTTGGGAAGTTCTTCCAGTGTGTTTCTGCTTCAGCCCAGGTTCTCTGTGTGTCCTACACCTGCACAGTGTCCCACCTGGATCCCTCTACTCCCCAGGCATCCCCCTGACTTCCAGGTTGCCTTAGAGAGAAGACCCCCTTGTCGTGGGTCCTGCTGAGAGTTCCATCCTGGAGAAGGGAGCTTGGTGGATTTGTGGGTCAGGATTCCCCCCTGGAGCTTTGTTCACACCTATGTCATTCAGGACCACACAATTCATCTTTCCAAAACACAGCTACAAAATTTTTCCTGACCTCATTGTCAGGGAAAAAACCCTTCCTGAGATACTTTTCTGTTTCAGGGCACCAGAGCTGCTGCACCTGAGGTCGTGTTGTATTTGATTGTATGGAATGGTTTGGGCTGGAAGGGACCTCTAAAGGCCATCTGGTTCCATCCCCCTGCCATGTGCAGGGACACCTTCCACTGTCCCAGGCTGCTCCAAACCCCATCCAACCTGGCCTTGGACACTTCCAGGGATCCAGGGGCAGCCACAGCCTGTCTGGGCACCAGGACCTCAGCACCTTCATCATAAATCATGGTTCTGGCTGGCCTTCATCTTCCTAGACATGGGATGAACTGTCTCACAGAGATCTGAGGGTACATTTTCCAGCTTATTTTCCAACCTGATTCCTTCTCTTTTCACTCAGGCTACCCAGGACAGGCAGATCCCAGCTGTGGTGCCCTGCTCTGCTCTGCTCCCCCATCAGCAGCACGTTGTTGTGTGTCTGCCTTGGAGAGCAGAGTGAATGCCTGTGCATGTGATTTGGGTGAAAACACTGGCTGAGCGTGATTGAGGTTGTAAAGTTTATGAGATTCTGCATTTTATGGTAAATTTTAAATTGACACTGCAATCAGGAGCATTAGGGTCTGTAAAGGAAAGTTGGTGTGATGTATTGCAGAGCACAAGGTGGTAATTTCCTCTCTTATATTGATCCTATCAACAGCAAAAATGAAGCACCTGCTTCTTGAAGGACTGTTTTTTTTAATGCATTCATTTCATGTAATTTATAGAGTATTATTTATTATATAAATGGGGTTTTTCCCCACTTTGCTGCCTTTCCCTCTCCCCCCTTTCTAGAAGGGTGTCTTACCTACACTTCTCACCTGCAGATTTCACAGCCCTTCCAACCACAGCTTACACTGTTGTTTCCATTTTCATTTTCACATAGGAAGGGGAAAACTGAGCACTGGAGACTGGAAGGGATGTCAGCCCAAAGATGCAGCCAGCTCACTCCTTCTGAGCATGATCCACACACTCAGTTCTTTTCGACCTGGGAGGGATGATCTGTCTCAGGGCTTTTTTTTTTTTTTTTGCCTGGAAGAAACAGTCCCTGGCAATAAAAAACCCCCAGCAGTAATTATCCCAAACACTCTCCTAGGCAATAAAATGTCCATTTGTGCCAGGGCATGGTAGAAATGCCTTTTCAGAGTGTGTTTTCCATGTGGGATTTGCTGTAGGCGCGTGGGGGATTTGGCTCCCCTGATTCTAGAGGGCATCTCCAGGGCACTGCCCTATTTGAGGCTTTCAGGGAAGCTCAGGAGGAGCCTGGGGAAGTCAAAGACTCTTTAGAGCATATGAAAAAAAATGGGCAGAAGCCCCTGGGAGGAATTTGGGGGTCACCTGGGTATGAAAGGAGCTGTGAGCTCCTCCCCAGGCTTAGACCCATTGCAGCTGAATCACAGTAAAGGGTTTTTTTAATGACATTTTGTTTTCAGATACGCCAGAAAGATTTGAAAAGAACTGATTGCAAAAGTCGTGGGTATTTTAAAGTAACATTTGATGGGGATTTCTTGAAGATCCTGAAATTCAACCTACTCTAGCAGCATCTGCTTCCCAGATTAACAGAGGGTTTGCAAACAGCACTTGGGAAGCAACCTCCAAGATTATTTCAAAACTGCAGAACAGATTTGGTGAATGATTTATGACATGGATTTCCATATCAGTTGCTCCTTCTCCTTTCTTTGTCAAATTTATTTGTTTCAGTCCTATCATGCAGAAGGCACAGGAGCACTGGAACCATCCTGGAAGTGTGGATGGATGTGCCACGATTGTGCTGCTCATCACAGCAGGGGACTGAGAGTGCAGAGCTGCAGGGCATCCCCATCCCATGCAAATGTGTTTCATTTTGGAGCTGGTGAAACTTAGACCAGGAGCTGGAGGTGGGCTGCAGTGGCAGATAAAAACACTACCTAGGTGCCCTCCTAGTTAAATCTCCTCTAAATCTTCTTTTAGAGTCAGTGGATGTTTGGCCAGTGGAGTGTTTCAGGCCCCAAAAGAGATACTGAAGTTTGAGTAACTAAATGGCTCAGCAAACACCCAGAATGGTGCAGGGCTGCAGAAAGAGCTGGGGCAGCCACCACAGGTGTAGTCACAACCCAGCTGCTGGCCACAGGTGTCCATTTTTACCCTAGGACACATTGCTTCGTGTCCATCTGTTTGTCAGGATTGATGCAGGTCCAGGGTTTTGTCTGGCAAAGCCAGGCATGGGTCTGGGATGGATTAGGGTGCAGCAAGGAGAACCTGCATTAAGGCAACTAAAACCAGGATTTTTGTGGGGAGTCCAGCTGAGATGCCTTAACTGGAGCTGAATCCTGCCTGTTGTTCCAGGGGCTGGTCAGGCTGTCCCTGGGGTCATCCCTGGCCTGGACACAGGGGATGCCCTTGGTCAGTCCAGGACAATCCTGTGCTTCAGGTGAGCTGAGTTCCAGCTGCTGGCTGGTCAGGGATCCCTGGAGCAGGGATGGCAGCCTTGGAAGCCCACTGGAGATGTGTGAGTGCTTGTTCTCTTGAGGGCAGGGCTGTTCCCAGTGTAGCACCCTGGAGAAATCTCTGGTGTCCTCAGAGGACATGGAACTCCTGGAATGTCCAGAGATGCTCCCAGGGCTGGAACCCCTCTGCACGAGCTAGAGCTGGGGGTGTTCCCCTGGAGAAGAGAAGGCTCCAGGGAGACCTCAGTGCTTAAAAAGGCTTGGAAGAAAGATGGAGACAAACTTTACAAGGTGTGTCCTTTACAGGACAAGGGGTGATGGTTTTAAACTGAAGGGGAATCAGTTTAGATCAGCTATTAGGAAAAGTTTTTTTACAATGAGTGTGGTAAAACACAGGTTGCCCAGAGAAGCTGTGGATTCCTGGAGATATTCAAGGTCAGGCTGGACAGGGTTCTGAGCCACCTGGTACAGTTGAAGATGTCCCTGCTCATGGCTAGATGGCCTGTAAATGTCCCTTCCAACCCAAACTGCCCTGAGATTCTGTCGTAAAGGCTGTCTATTCACATGGGCTTGATGTCAAGGTCAGGACAAGCATTCCACATCACCACTTCATTTGGGAATCATCTTTCCCAGCCCTGCAGCTCATCCCAGCCAGGTGATGGGGAGGTCAGTGCTGAAGAGAGGCAGAGGCTCCACTGCTGGGGACACGTGGTGAGAGGAGCAGCCCCAAGAGTGAGCTGATGTGGCACACCAGTGCTGTATTCAGGGAGGGTAATTAGAAACCTGAGTGTCATCTGCAGGAGGGCGTGTTTGAGTCAGCTGCAAACCACCCCAAGAAGCTAAAAGGGACCTTGTGGCTGAAGGGGAAGCCACAGGCAAGCCTGGTTGATTTGTAGCTTCCCATTGCACGTGTGTTTTGGGAATGGGAGAATGAAGCCTGGGCTGCCCTCAACCCCATCCTATTTTGGAAACTGCTGCAAGAGCACCAGGGCATCTTCTGGTTCAGAGGGTGGATCATGAGTGTGCTTATTCACTGTCACTCTTCTTGGAGGGTTAATGAAAGTGTGATTCAGGTGCAGCCTTTTCCTAGTCCAGGAACTCCCATTTATTGCCCTATGAGAATTCTTCTGTGCCTCAAACAACAATTTTAGGTGGAATCATAGAACCACAGAATCATTTAGACTGCAAAATTCCTCCAAGACCCTTGACTCCAACCATTCCTACAGCTCTGCCAAGGCCACCACTGATCCATGTCAGTGGTGCCACATGCACATGGCTTTTAAATTGCTCCAGGGCTTTTAAATCCCTCCCTGGGCAACCTGTGCCATGGCTGGACAACCCATTCTGTGAAGAAATCTCTCCTCATATCCTGTCTCAGGCTGCCCTGGCTCACCTCAAGACCATTTCCCTCTTGTCCTATTGCTTGTGAGAAGGCACCAACCCCACTGCCTACAACAAGGTGTTGCACTGCAAGCTGAGCTCCTCTTGGTCTCAGAGGAGCTTCTTCCCCTTCTCAGAGAAGGAAACTTTAGGTAGAAGATAGAGCTGAAACCAAACATTTCTCAAGGGAAACATGATGCCAACCCCTGCCCTGGTGCTATGGGGAGGTTGTGCATTGACCCAAGCAGAGCTCATGAGCTGTGCCATGAATCCAGGATGTTTGCAGGATTTTTGCAGCATTCCCTGTGAATTTTGCCCTAAGCAAAGACAATGGTGCTGGCCCAGTGTGGGCATGTTGAGTGCATTAAGCTCTTTGCCCCCTTGCTGATCATTTTTGGTTGTTTTTGGCAAACAAGCCATTATCCTTCAACAGTGGTGGGTCCTTGTAGAGTCAGTGATCTGAACAGGTCTGGCTAAGGAAGGAGATCCTGCTGGAGGGTCACAGCAGCTGGATGCTCTCAAAATAACAGGGACTCATTGGCTGCAGGGAAATTCTGTTCTTGGGGCTGATCTTGGCCCTGGGGCTGGTCTGCAGCCACTCTGCACCCCTCACCTGCATTGCCTGCTGCCTGGATGTCCTCAGACTGCCTAAATGCCCTCAGGCTGGTGGCTGTAGACACATTAGAAAGAGAATTAGAGGCCATCACAAGGGTTACCCTTCATGGTTTTGCTCTGTTCCTTGGGTATGTGTGCTGAGCAGTAATTTACCAGGATAATAGATTGGGCATTCAGAGCCTGTTGGTTTCTCCATCCTGGGATAGTCACCCAGGTGTCAGCCTGACTGGGAAAGCATTGTTGTCATTGTCCCATGAAAATAATGAGAATGAGAGGCTCATAAAAGCTGAATCAAGACAAATGGCTCTGTCTAAAAGCTGGGAGAGGGATCCCAGTTGCTTCCCTGAGTCATGAATAATGGGAAGTCATGCTGGTGCACCCTGCACTAGCAAACCCACTCAAGGGCTGCCTGGAGAAGAAAAAGAGATGCCTGGGGGATTGATTCAGTCAGGAACCTCTTGGGGAACCTGGGAAGAGAAGGCAGTGTCTCCATCTCCAGCTGCCCCGTGATAACAAATGTCTCCTTGCCTTGGTTTCAAGGTTTTCATGTAAAATGGAGAGACTGCACACAATGAGTGGTTATTCCTTGCTCTGCACACCACTAAGCCTTGGCAGACAGATGCTGTTTCCCTTGCAGCTCCCATGAGTAGGAGGGAACCTCTTGACCCTGGCCAGGACTCAGGTACAAACCCAGGTGTGAGCTGGTGGTGCCATTTTAGGGAAAATATCCCAGATTTGCTTCTTTGGCATGCAAACAGTGCATTTCCATCTGACTGCTGAGCCTCAGGAGCATTTTCCAGCTGACACCACTGCCTTATGTGTTGCAGTAGCCACAATGGTCTTGTCTGTCCTCAGGAGAAGGCCTGGGCCAGCCCCCAAATTGTCCTAGGGGACCCTGTTGATACGATGAGGTCCCACACCTTGAGATTGTTCTGAAGTGGAGTAAAGCACCCCAAAAATACCCTTCTCTGCCTCTCCTTCATCAGCCCTGAGTCCTGCCCACCTCCTGCCAAGCTGCTGGGCCTCCCACATGGATTGTCAGCTTCTGGAAATGCAAGCCCCCCATCTCCATCATTTGGAAGTGCGAGTGGTGGCCAGGAGCCTCTGTAGAGCTCCATTTCTCCATGAGGTTTTCCCAAGCTAAGAGGGGCAGGGAACTTTTATGGGAAGAGTTGGGAGAATGCTGGGCATACACCTTCCATCTCTGCACCCCAGCATTTGTGGATTTGTTGTGGATTTGTACTGCAGGCTCTACTGAGCTGCCACTGCTAAGTGAAGGAAGTGTAGGAAGCCCTGGAAGGTGATAATCCCGAGGGGCCAAAGTGTAATGTTTATCTGGGGGGTAGGATGGTGCAAAGCTGCTCTGGCAGGGTGTTCATCTCCCAGCTGTCACTGGAGATGTGATACAGTGGGAGGGTGGGATGGCACCTCCATGGCAGGGTGTTGCTAGGTGATGTTGTCACACAGGGGAGGGTGATGAGCAGAGGAACCGACCATGGAACACGTGTGGTGGCAGAGCAGGAGCAGCCCTGGCTCCATGTTTTCTCATCGTCCCAGCAGAGCCTTCTCCACAGCTGGCCCTTCTTAACCACATAATCAGTCCTGAATCTGATGAGGGGTTTTGTTTTGTGCTTTTTCCCTCTCTGTTTTGCCTTAGGAAATGGTCAGAGGAGCAAAGGGAGCGTCACCATTTTGAAACAAAACCAAGGGTACTGGTGAGTACACACAGCTCTGCGTGGAGCAAAGCAGGATGCAGACCTGGGGAGAAGGATGTGGTTGTCCTGATACCTTTCTGGGGTCTTGGGATTCTGATCTGCCCTTCAGTTATTGAGATTTCCTGCGGGAGAGGAGGTAGTTTGCTGTGTTAATGGATCAGCACAAATCATCTTTACCACCATCACCGCGATTCTCTGCTGTCGTCAACGACCAAACCTCTAATTGCTCTTCCTGTAAATCCGTGGAAGATGCTCTCATCAATAGATGTGTTCTCAGTGCTGAGTGCTGGAAGGAGCAGGCAGCAGATAGGCTGCCAGCTGCACAGGAGTGCACCAAGCAACAATATTTGTTAATGCTTGGAGTGCTTTTGGCTGTTGTTGTGCTTGGCTGCGTCCAGACCCAGTCACGGGGCTGCGATCTGGGTGGCATTTCAAGGTCCTCTCCAGACCTGTTTTCTGCAGCTGTCACACAGGAGGCTGTGACTTGGATGTTTGCCTAGAGGTCTTGAACAGGAAGAAAGGAGAATCCTTTTTTTATCATCTGAGCTGGTTCAGATATGCCACAGCCAGACCCCGAGCTGATGTTTTTGAAGTGAGATATTTTGCGTTGTGTCAGGTGGGAGGCTGGGATGCTTTTATCACCTTCTCGTGAGCAACTTCCTAATTTACACTGGCCAAACCCTCAGCTGTGAGGCTCTGCAGGTTCCCATTCCCACATCTTTCCTCTGTGCATGTGTGATGGGTGCTGAGGAGCATCTCTGTGCTGGGCCATCACAGAATTGTAGAACCATGGTTTGGGTTGGAAGGGGCCTTTAAATAAGCTCATTTCATTCCAACCCTCTGCCTGGGACACCTTCCACTATCCCAGGCTGCTCCCAGCCCTGTCCAGCCTGGCCTTGGACACTGCCAGGGATGCAGGGGCAGCCACAGCTGCTCTGGGTACCCTGTGCCAAGGTCTCACCATCCTCATTATAAAAAATTTCTTTTTTATGTCTATTCTTGCATCTCTGCTGTAGCCTGGCTACAGGAGCAGTGCTAGTGGAGGTTGGATCATGGGGAAATGCAGATTTTTAAAACACACCTCAGGTCCTTAGTACAGTTTGAGTGTAGATAATGGGAGAAACCTACACAATATGATTTCAGGAAGCAATCTTCAAAAATTTAAAAACATGGGGGCTCTTTATAGTTAGTGGAGATGTTTTTATCCCATGTTTTACCTGAACTAGTTTGGTCAGCATGTGAGGATGAGGAGGAGTCTGTCCCTCTTCTCTGACTGCAAGAGCAGCCCAGCTGAGGGGATGGTGGGTCTGCAGGGTCACATCCTGTCCAGGGAGGGTGCTGAGACCCTGTTTTCCCCCAACACCCCGCCCAGCAGAAGAGCTTCAGAAGGGATGCTTTGTTCACAGGAATCATCCCTGACTCCAAAACAGGTTCTAATCAGTGCCTGGAGCACAGACTAAACTCCTTTCTGTCTCCCACACCTCCTACAGCTTCCCTGCTGCCTCTCTGCAATCAGCTAGAAAATAAACCCAGACTGTTCCTGAGAACAGCAACCCCTTCTCCTGTAAACAGGGCAACCAGCAAGGCTACTGACTGCAGGGCTGAGTGCTGTCAGCCTGGGGTGGTGAACGTGCTTCCCCACCCCAGGGACCCCTTTCACTTATCTGCTGCAGCTGTGTTTCCCTTCCATGACCCCCAGGGTCCTGGCAGGGATGGTGATGGCTGGGAGGGCCAGTGTATCTGAAAAATTTGGTGTTTCATCATGCTGGCTCTCCAGACTTACACCAGTGGGGGTTTGGCCCCTTGAGCTCCAGCAATCCTGAAGTGATCCAGCTTATTAAACATCTGTTTGCAGTGTCTTTAGCATTAAATAATTGGTTCCTCAGCATATTTGAGTTGGAGGGTATGGGATAATCCTGTGGACTATCCATCAGGCTCCATTATAATCTCTGCACTCCTGTGCCAGCTGCCTTGTGTCAACTCTGCCTGGGGTTTTACAAATAGGTTCCATTTCTCTTGCAGTTTTGCTTCTTTTCTTCTGTCTCCCTCTCTCAAAGGAGCTGGTTCAGGCTCCCTAAGAATTTGTGCAGACACCCCCTCACCCCCATCTTTCTGCTGACTGGTGAGTGATGGGTCCCATCCTTGTGCTGCCTCTCCTCCTGATGGGATCCCCAAGCAAAACCACTTCGTTTACCTCAAAAACAACAGAATTGTTGTCTCAACTGAAAGGATTTCCACCTGCAAACCGATAAATCTTTGCATTGTTTGAGTTTTCTGATCAGCTCAGAGGATTTGTAGCATGCACAGTGATGACTTGTCAGCTGCCCTCTGGCAGACCAGCACTGCACCACTCACATGTGGGGCACAAATTCTATGTCCTGATGGTGTTTTAGGACATTCTATGTCCTGATGGTGTTTTAGTAAGGATGCTTCAGAGGGCTCCTGAACAGCCTCCCAGCCAGGTGGGTAATGTGAGAGCTGAGAATATAAAAATAAACTTGACTAAACTAGCCTAGACTAGACTAGAACAGGATAGGTTTGCGTTGGAAAAGACTTTTAAAAGACATTTGTTCAACCCCCGTGCAATAAGCAGGGATGTCTTCAACTAGACAAGGTAGCTCAAAGCCTTGTCCAGTCTTTATCATATTATTTTTTGTACCTGTTGCTGCTACTGCCATGCCAGCTGTGAGAGGGATGCTCAGCATCCTTCAAAAATCAGGCTTGTGCTCACCTCTCCAGGTCTGCAGCATCCTGGAGGAGGTGGATGAGTTGGGGGATTATATCCTTGTGGATCTGATTTGTTTTTAGAGCTAATCCTAAAATCACACACACCAGGACCTGCAGATGTGTATATTCCCTTTTTACAGAAGGTGCTCTGGATGTTTTGCCAGTATCAGGAAAGACATGGCTGGGTTTTACTCATGTGGGATGAACTTCCTCCTTTTTCTATAGCTTCAGGAATGTTTTTCCCAGTGAAATGTTGGGGTTATCAAAGCTGGTCTCAGGCAGACAGGATGGGATTGCAGGTCATACCAGGGTGCAGCACTGGGGCAGGCAAGAGGAGTGAGGAAAACAAGACATGTCTCTGTTACAAATATCTTCCCATATAGTCTGAATATTTGTTTTCTGACTTGTTCCAGAGGCATCTTTTGCTCCTGGGGTATAAAACATGCAAGGCAAATCCCAGCAGCTTCAGCCCATTTTGGAGCTCTCCAGCTCATACATTAAATTTTACCCCTGCATTTCCAGATTGCCCTTTGAAAATTTTTTTCCTAGTTCTAACCTGTTGAGAAGAGATTGATAAGAGGAGATTAACATCCTAAAATAGCCACCTGGGTACTTCTGTAAAAACATGTTGGTGCGATTGTCTAGAGGACAGAAAACATGGTATTTTGTACTGAAATACGTTTGCTTTTGCAATAATGAGTTTCACTTTGCATCCCTGCACTGGGTCCAGTGTATTGTTGGATGGAAGTAAGTGAGCTTGCAGTATAAAGAGAAAAAAACAGGGTGAAAAAGGTATTAGCAGGGCAAATTATTATGGAACAGGACAAATTATTATGGAACAGGGCAAATTATTATGGAACAGGGTAAATTATTGTGGAAGAAGAGATATTAATTCTGATTAATACATGGAGGAGAGTGATGGTGGATGTTCTAAAGTGACCCAGCAAAGTCCAGATGCCTTCAGCAGAGGCAGAGAGCTGCTTTTCTAAGAGATTTGCAGTGCTTTAAAGCCTCCAAATTCTGCTTGTCCAGAAGACGTGACAGCGCTCCGGTGTCACAGCAAGACAAAAACCTCCCTGTCTCCTGCGCCTGTGCCCTAATGTCATTACTCTCCTTCTTTTGCAGATCCACATAATGACATTCATGGTCACACACGCACACAAAAATACTTTATATAAAGAAAATGAATCTGGCTCCAGCCAGCTCTCGCCTTCTGCTGCGCTTACCTCCAGACCCCGGCTCGCCCAGGGTGAAATGAAAAGGGGAGTTAATGTGGCGGGGTCATTCCTCACTGCTGAATTGGTCAGCCGTCTACGGAGCCAATTTCTGCAGCTTTTCAGTGGCGTGGCAGACCCCTGGGTAATATTTGCCTGAATAGAGCCCTAAGTGTTTAAGCTGCATTGCTAGGAATGGCTGTTTTATCCTGTGCATCTGAGATTTCGACTCATCAGACATGAAGCAGGTCAAGACTCTCATGCCATTGTGTGCATTATAGAGAACAGAACAGAATATGCTTGATAAAAGGGAGGACTTGAAAGGAATGCTGCTTTAGACCTGAAACTTTCAAGTCCCACAATGCATCAAAGACCCCTAGTATGGACTTTGAAAGGGGTGAAAGGCATTACCTAATATTTGGAGGAAATGAATAATAAAGCATCCCAAGTGCCTGGAAACTAATTTAGGAGTGCACGCTGCACTGTATTGGCTCTGCTGGATTTGCTTCCCAGAAGAGTTGCTAACAAAAGGTTTAAAAAATAAAATAAAATTACGTTCGGCGACCAACTTTTCTGCCTTGAAATGCCCCCTTTTTTGTAGTGTTTCCTGGTAAGAGTTACTTATGAAAAGATGAAATGCGGCCTGTGCTGCAAACACCAGGTCTCAAATGAATCTCCAGAGCCCGCAAGGTTTCCCACCATTCTCCTCCCCACCACAGCCTTTTGTTCCTTCATGTTTGAAAGCACTGCTTGCAGGATGCTTGCAGGATGCCCAGGCACTACCTGCTCATGGAGTTTAGTCATACCTCAGGAAAAAGAGAAAAAAAACCAGCCTATTTCTGTGGCCTTTGCTTTTGTTCCAGCAAAACCAGCTTTGTGTAAAGCCGGGGCTGCTCTGTTGGTGACCTGTGGCTCCTTGCAGCTGGATCTGGGAGCTGGGTACCCTGCTGAAGGTGCCAGTTGTGTTTCTGGCATCCCCATGGATGCTGGAGGTGCTGTTTGGAGCCTGAGATACTTACTGTAGAGTCACAGAATGACTTAGGTTGGAAAGGACCTTAAAATTAATCTAGTTCCAAACCCTCACGGGCAGGAACACCTTCCACTAGACCAGGTTGCTCCAACCTGGCTTTTCCAGAGATTTCCTTCCACTGCTGCTTCTAAGATGCACTGATTCCCAATGCAGTGGTCTCCAGGGCTCCCATGGGATTTGGGAGCTGCAGAGCTTGTGTGGGCTCAACCTCTGCCTTGTGTTGTGAGATGGGAGTGGCTGGTGGGACATCCACCCCACTGGGACTGGTGGGAGAGCCTGGTGGCTTTGGGATTCAGCAGAGGGGAGGTCTGCAAGGATAACATTGGGATTGGTGGGAGAGCCTGATGGCTTTGGGATTCAGCAGAGGGGAGGTTTGCAAGGATAACCTGCTTCAGAGCAGAGAACCAAACTTGTGGCATGCAAATTTCCTTAAAATCCCACAAAGTGTTGGGAGATGAGCACAGCTGGGCAAGGGTGTTTGGGCAAGAGGGGCTCAGCTGTCCTGCTTGCCCTGCCCTTGCCCATCCCCTCTGCCCATGCTTGCCTCACTGAGCTCTGTTTTCACCATCTGTGGAGATCAGTTAAATCTGAATGCTTTCTTACCTGCTTCTCCCCCAGGCCATGATTAATTGAGGGCAGCAGGGCAGGCAGGAGTGCTCAGGCAGTGCTCACAAGAAGAAGGGGATGTTAATGGATGGTGGGGGATGGAGATGACGGCCAGTGATGGTGGGGGCAGTGAATTTCCCACTGCCCCCCTAGTTGCCAAAAATGATTAAAACCTCATCTTTGTGTCCAAAAGAACTAAACCTGGACTTCTATCCCCATAAAAGTTCCACTGCTGGAGCTGCTGTTTCAGTGGGACCTCCTGTATTGGGAAAACAACGTGATATTGGGATGGGGGAGGATGCCTGTGAGTTACCAGTCATTGCAAGATTGGGGGAAGGATAAGTTTTAACAAAATAATCTTCTCTTTTGTCAGAGCTCAACCCAGCAGCCTTGTTAGGCTGGGGCCAGTTATTTTAGTTATCAATTATCAGACAGGCATCCATGGCCATGCTGGAAGGGACTTGGAGCACCCTGGTCTAGTGGAAGGTGGCTCTGCCCATGGGAAGGGGGCTGGACTAGATGGCCTTTGGGAGTTCCTTTTCAGCCCCAAACATTCCATGGTTCTGTGGATCTCTTTATCATTTCTCCACAGCATCTTTCCTGACCAGGGTGTGTGCAGTTGGTGGTTTCAGGCACTGATGGTCTCAGCCACAAAACCCAGAGGGTGGATGATGCACAAGGAGTGGTGTGCAGGGGTGACACACGAGTCCCAAACCTTCCAACGACCTTTTTACCTTAACACTGGAGAGCCAGGTGACAAAAGCCTGACCCATCTTTGGCAAAACAGTAACCAGAAACCAGGATAATTTCTCTTGGAAAAAAAACCTGTCAGTGCTGCGAGGGGAGTTTCATGCCCTGTCTTAACGATACATCAGTGCCCAGGGACTTTTTAGTCTTGTGCTTGGGTTTTATGATCCATATTACTTCTCTTTTAATTTTTATTGCTTGGCTTTAGTTTTTGATACAGTGCTGGAAGCACCTTGGTGGGCAGGGATGGCTCCCTTAGCTCTGGCTGTCACCTTGTGGCTTGACCCACATTTCAGGGAGGAGCAGAGGGGCCGGACGTGGGCTTTATGTGGTGACACCCCTGCCTGTGTCACTCTGCCTGCCAGTGCTGAGAGCTGAGAGGTGGCCTTGCTGATCACCCCCTGGGCTGTGCTGCTTTCCCCTGGGCTTCAGCGTGGCTCTACATGATCTTTTCCCCTCTATAACATCTCATTCTGGGGGTCTGTGACCCATGATTGGGTTCCTAGGACGTTGCTGAGCTGGGAACACCAGGTGAGGCATTGCTGCTGGCTGGCCCTGGTGTCTTCCTCCCAACAGATCAGGTAAGGTTTGCTTCTCTTCCATGTGGGTCACCCTTGCTGTGGTTCTGCTTCTGTTTCACTATCCATTGCAGAGAGAAATGAAGCCTTTTCTCAGGTCATTCTGATAGATAAAGGTGGTAAAATGTGGAAAACTATGAGGTTTATCTGGAAAACCATAACACTTCAAGAGCACAGGGAGTCAGCCATGCTCTCCTGACCTTCAAACACAATTCTCCCTGGACTGCTGGTGGCTCTTGTCTCAGAGCTCTGGATAAGATGTGCTGTCAGGGGAAGCAAAGGGAAGAAGGGGATTGTTTAGCCTGACTGGGAGGCTGGCATTGCCCAAGGTTTATGGTAAAGGGGTGATTTAGGTTAAGGGGATATTTGGGCTGCACTCAGATATTTGGAGGAGATATTTGGGTTGGCACCTCAGTGTGAAGGGAAACCTGTCCTGGGTGTCCCCTGGGGCTCCCTCTGTGCCAGCTGATAACCCATCCCATTTAGGAGAGGCTTCACTCCTTGCTGCCTGGCATTTCTGCTGCTGCCCTGGGACAGATCCAAACCCCATGGGCACCAGGAGAGATTTTCTCTGACTTCATCTGGCTCTGTCCTCCCGGAGAGAAGATGTGACACAACTTGTGCGTCGCGGTTTATTCCTGGTGACAAGTGCACCTTCCCCAGTGACCTTTCACACCCCTGAACGCAGGGGATGGGCTGCTGGTCCCCTCCCAGGCAGCCCAAGAGCAGGGCTGTCAGAGCCAGGGAGCCTGAATGCTGTAGAGAGAAACCCTCCCCTCAGTACCCAAGGGACCCGAGTGCTGGTTCAAAAGGTTGCAAAGCACTGTCAGCTCCTGTTTGGGGCTGCTGTGCTGAAGGGAGATCCTGCCAAGGAGGTCACAGGCTGTGTTTGAAGTGACTGTGGTTTGAAATGATCTTTCAGGTTTGTCAGCCCTGTCAGAATTTAGCTCCTGTAAGAGCAGGCAGAAGTTTGGGGTGCATGGGGCTGGGCAGCCACCCCGAGGAGGGGTGTCCTTGCAGGTGACACAGCGGGGTCCTGGGTGTTCCCCAGCAAGGCAGAGCTCCAGTTCATCTGCAGCAGGTGACAAAATGCAGGTGGCCACAGGAAAGGAAGGAGCAATGACATCAACCCCAGCACTGAGTCTGCCACAGTGCTGAGGTCCTTCTGACAGCAGCAGTGTGGTCAGGATCCATCCATCCATCCCTCCATCCATCCATCCCTCCATCCATCCATCCATCCATCCATCCATCCATCCTTCCATAAATCCCTCCTTCCATCCATCCATCTATCCATCCCTCCAT
>VXBR01007696.1:128969-147369 GCA_013400215.1 Cisticola juncidis | reverse complement strand
CCCTCCATCCATCCCTCCATCCCTCCATCCATCCCTCCATCCCTCCATCCATCCATCCCTCCATCCATCCCTCCATGCATCCATCCATCCCTCATCCATCCCTCCATCCCTCCATCCCTCCATCCATCCCTCCATCCCTCCATTCATCCCTCCATCCCTCCATCCCTTCCTCCACTCACGTGGTTTCCAGGCTGTGGCTGTCCTTCCCCATGCATGTGGCTACATCCCTTTCCCTCTTCCCTTTATCTGACATTTTCTCATGTCCACAGTGGAGACTTCACTGACTTACACAGCCCAGGGCGAGGCTTGCTGTGCTTGTCTTCCACCAGCATTTCATTTGAAATCCAACCTGCTCATGGATGCTCTTGCTCCACGTTTCTTTATTGAAAAACTTTGTCAATAAAATTAGAATACCAAAGCAGTAGAGCCTGGCAAAAAGTAAAGGGCAATGTTTCTTGGAATGGAAAAATATCCTCAACCAAGCAGAAGCCTAATCTATTCTGGTGAAGCAGACAGAATCCAGCAACCTCCCTTTTGTTGTGCAGTTCACATGTATTGCTATATTCACACCTGAAATCTTTTGCTGAAAGTTTGGCATCATTTTCCCCCCTTTTGCTCAGAGAACTGCTGGATTCACAATGCCTTCATCCTTCCTGGCTCTGTAAGAGCTGATTCCCACAGAACCCACAGCTACCACAGAGGTGGCATCATTGGGCTGGGAGCTGAAGTCTGCATCTCATCACCTACCAGGAGCCCCATCTGTCAGTGGGAGCTGCACAGCTCTCCCCTGCTAGCAAAATTATTTATTTTGTCCCATCATTAGGGATATTCATGCAGCAGAAATGGGAATGAGCTGTGCTTTGTGAGTTTTAGAAGCCCATTTTGTATTTGTCTTGGTGGTAGAGGAGCAGTAAAGAGCTCTGTGATCTCGCCTGTTACGTTAAGTGAGTTTTGGAAGAGGTTTTCTGTCTGATACTCTGTCTAAAAGCGTGGGGAAATGCCATTCTAAAGGCTGTTAAAACACAATTGCTCACTGATTTACACCGTCAAGGAGTGCCTCTTTACTGGGAGATGTACACTGAGTAAAAGCAGTTCAAGTGGTGCTTTTAATAAATAGATAATGGAACAGCATTTTATCTTCTGCTTTAATCCGTTACGTTAGCATAGGGTGGTGTATCCTTCTGATAGATTCTGAGATAGCAGAAACGGTGAGTCAAACCACTTTCCTTCTGAGTTTTTGAAGAGGAATTGCTCACTGGTGAAAGGCACTGCGTTCTCAGTGCACTTGGGGTCTTTTCCCCATGGTTGGGTTCAGTTGGGTCCCAGTGGGTTCATGTTCAGGCCACTGACTGAAGAATCATGAGTATCATAAAATATCTTGTGTGTCCAGGGCAGGGAACGGAGCTGGGAAGGGGCTGGAGCCCCAGGAGAGGCTGAGGGAGCTGGGAAGGGGCTCAGCCTGGAGAAAAGGAGGCTCAGGGGGGACCTTGTGGCTCTGCACAGCTCCTGACAGGAGGGGACAGCCAGGGGAGGTTTAGATTGCATTATAGGGAAAATTCCTCCATGGAAAGGGCTGTCCAGCCCTGGCACAGCTGCTCAGGGCAGTGGTGCAGTCCCATCCCTGGAGGGATTTAAAAACCATGTGAATGTGGCACCTGGGGACTTTGGGTCAGTGCTGGCCTTGGCTGTGCTGGGGAATGGTTGGACTCCATGGTCTTGAGGGGATTTTCCAATCTGAACAAATTCAGTGATTCTAAATTGGAAGGAACCCATAAGGATCACTGAGCCCACCATTTCCACTCCTTCAAGGACTGTCTAAACATAAAAGCATAATCCAAATGCTCCTTGAGCCCTGTCAGGCTTGGGGCTGTGACCACAGCCCTGTTCCAGTGCTTGCCCACCCTCTGGGTGAGGAGCCTGTTCCTGATTTCCAGCCTAAAATTTCTGTGATGCAGCTTCATTCCATGGTGCCTTGACTTTGGCCATGGAGCTGCTGCCTTGCTGGGTGGCAGTTTCAATCCCAAATGCCATGTGCAGCCCCCAGCTCCCATGGTTTTGAGTGGAAAGGCATGGAACCACAGGGAAAGAGGTTCCTCTCTAAGCTCCTCTCTAAGCCCTTGGACTTCCAGAGGCACCAAGTCGCTGGGGCTGAGTGCCTTGAAGCTAAATGAGCTGCTGGCTGCTTGGTTAGGAAAGAAACAGGGCACTTTGGGAGGCAGGAAAAAGGTCATTTATCCTGTTGCTGCTCATCCTTGTTAATTCATTGTTTCCGTTGAAAACCCTGCACTTAGCTGCTTCATGAATGAACCCAGTGTCTGTGCCTCCAAAAACAACTTGGCTTGGTGAAAAATAAGACCTCCTTTCACCTCCTCTCTGCTCTGCTGTGTTTTTCCCCCCCTTGTTTTCTTCCACTCACATCCCTCCTGCCTGGGTGGCAGTCCCAGTTTGTCCCTGTGGAGCGGGGCTGGAGCCCAGGGGGTGGATTTATGGAATGGTTTGGGTTGGAAGGGATCTTAAATCTCATCTCATTCCACCCCCTGCCATGGGCAGGACACCTTCCACTGTCCCAGGTTGCTCCAAGCCTCATCCAGCCTGGCCTTGGACACGTCTGGGGATCCAGGGGCAGCCACAGCTGCTCTGGGCACCCTGGGTATCCCAGGTTGCTCCAAGCCCCATCCAGCCTGGCCTTGGACACTGCCAGGGATGCAGGGACAGCCACAGCTGCTCTGGGAAACCTGTGCTGCTGTTTTGTCACCCTCAGCATAAAGGATTTCATCCCTGGGGCTGCTCCCTTCTGTGGGAGAGGTTTACTGGGACTGCAGGGGTGCTCCCAAGGCAAAGGGGATGGGAAAGCTTGAAGGAAAGGTCTGGAGAAGGGGAAGTGACTCAGCTGCATGGCAGGAGAGACTGTCAGGGAGGAAGGGTGGGTAGGAGACTGAGATAGAATGGAGAGGCTTCATGTGGGGGGCAGGAGGGTGGGATGGGGCTGAGATGTGGCCCAGCTGTGGCAGCCCTGGTGAGGAAAAGCCTCTTGCAGGGATTGCCTGGGTGTGGAAGGGCAGATGGGGCAGAGGAAAGGTCTCTGTGCAGTGGTAGTTGGTCTCCTAATGCCCTTTAGCAGCTGGAATGGAGCAGGGCTGGCACCACATCCGCAGGGAGCTCTCCAAGGACCATCTGTGAGCCAAGGGCAATGAGAACAATTACCAGCCAGAGGAAAAAATCACCCAGAGAGAGGCTGGAAAAAGCTGTGGGGGAGGCTTAGAGCCAAGCAGAGGCAAAGAAAAGGGGATCTCTAAGCTAATGAGTGGCCAGAGAAAGCACATTGTCTGATCTCCCTATCTCATAACACAGGGTCTGTTTAAGGAAACAGCTGTGTCCATGAGAAAGTGTTTTCCCCTTGGGTTGAGTCTGTGAAAGTGGCTGCCAGGGGATGCCTCCAGAGCTGGGAATTTAACACTCAGATAAGGCTTGGATGTTGTTTGGGAATGGTAACGAAAACAAGAGCTGTAAATGAGACCTGGAAGAGTGATTACTGTTTATTCAGAGGTTTGAAATGATCCTGAGGTTTTGGGAGTTGAGAGAGCACCTTCTTGGAGGCACAGCTGGGGTTTGGTGTATGAGCCTGGGGGTGCTGGGCTCTTCAGGGCAGTTGGTGAAGCCTGGATGGCACCTAAAGCCACAATGCCAACCTGCTTGGACACAGAGAGTTGGAAAGTTCAGCCTTGAGAAGACTCCAGGGAGACCTTAGACCCCTTCTCACTGTCTTATGGGGCTCCAGGAGAGCTGGAGAGGGAATTGGGACAAGGCATGGAAGGATAGGACAAGAGGAAATGGTTTCCCACTGCCAGAGGGCAGAGTCAGTTTTTAAACTGGGAATAAATTCTTCCCTGTGAGGGTGGTGGAGCCTTGGCATAGGTTTCTGAGAGCAGCTGTGGCTGCCCCTGGATCACTGGCAGTGTCCAAGGCCAGGCTGGATGGGGTTTGGAGCAGCCTGGGGCAGTGGAAGGTGTCCCTGCCCATGGCAGGGGGTGGAACAGGATGAGCTTTAAGGTCTCTTCCAACCCAAACCGTTCTGGGACTCTGAGATTGCTGGCCTTGCCCACGGAGCTTTTCTCTGAGGAATCCTGCCAGCAGGGAGAGCAGCTTTGAAGCTTTTCCCAGGGCAGGGAATGGACCAAGAAAAGAGTAGGTATTTCCTAAGAGGAATCTGGCTGGCCCATCTGGTACTCCCAAAAAGGCCGGTGAGATGGCACAGCACGGGGGAAGGCTGAGAAAGACTGGAGGCATCAAAGTAGAAGGTGATTAAAACCCAAGCAAAATAGCAGCAAGGATGGTCCCCAGGGAGGGAGAAAAACCTGGCAGGTTTCCATCAGGGAGGGTTGGCAGAGGGAGGCCAGAAATTAAAGCAGGGCAGTAATGAAGGTCAAGCATATCTCCAAGGCTTTGGGAAGTAGGAGTTTCACTGACTCTGAGCTGCAGAGCCTGCTACTCCAGGGAAGGGGGATGGGAGGGACACATTAATTTGTTAAATGGGTGGAAATAAATTAGTGTATAAACCTGTAACATTTGTTTCCCCAGTCTGAAGGGGAGAGCTGCGCTGAGCCTGGTTAGGCTGGTGTTCTAACCAGGTTTGCTGAGGTTTTGAAGGTTTTTAAGCCAAACCTCCTTTTTGGATAGTCTTGATTATAAATTCTTCCGTGTGTTGTCTCCCAGTGAAACTGTGTGGACTGGAGATGCTGCTTTTCTGACCTCTCTCTTAAGTGTTTGGTGTCTCTTTTGTCCCACAGTCCTGGAGTACTGGGGAGGGAACCTGGAGGGGGATGGACTGTTCAGGTCATCTTGTCCTAGGTGTCACCCCAACCCAAACCTGGCTGTCCTGATTTAAGGAAAATTGAAGGAACTTTGAGAGGGGTCCCTCTAGAAATCAGCCTATGACTCTGGCTTAGGCTGCCAGCCCTTCCAGAGCCTGTTGCCTTTCCAGGGATCTTTCCTGGCCTGAAAGGAGCAGGATTCTGCATCCCCCAGCTGCAGAACAAAGTCCTCCCTGTTAATGAGACTCGTTAGGCTCACACAGGGGAGAGATGTGTGGGGCCCCACCATCTCTGATTCTCTCCTCCTGAGTGTGCATCTCTCATTCAATCCAGCCATCTCTGCTCCATCCTTCAGCTGGGACAGGATCTGCTCTGCCCCATGGACTGAGGGGGTGCCACTGTCCCCACCATGAGCAGGAGCTGATGGTGATGGGGTTCAGAGGTGGGCTAGGGAGATGCTGCCACAGCTTTTGGATCTATTTTGCTGGGATTTGTAGAGGTTTTCACAGCACTCACTGCAACTTCTAGCTCAAGGAACCTCCAGGAATAGGTGATGAAAGCATGGCTTGGTGTTTGGATGGGTCAGGAAGCCGTGTTGTGGCTGATGGGGGGCAAATCTGCCCCACACAGGTTTGCTGTGGGATCAGAGCCTCACTGCCCTTCCCAGGGACCCTCTGCAGACAGGCAGGAGCACCACCCTGGCCTGGAGCAGCTGGAATTTGGACATGAGTTACCCCCCACCCCTCCACCAGCATGGGGCTGCAAGGTCTGGGCTGCCACCACCTCCAGGGCAAGCTGAGCATGACCCAGATGGAGTCCTCAGCAAAACCAAACTCTGAAAAACAACTTTGTGATGTAGAGCACATCTCTCATCATTGCACTCCCTGAAGTGACTTCTTCTCATTTACGGTGTCTTGACCTAAAGACCTCCCCAGCAGGAGGAGAACAGGTGGAAATCTTGGTGCTCCCCTGCTTCTCTAAAGATCCTGATTGCCTTTTTGTTTCTTTGCAGACTTTCTCTGTTCCCATTATCTCATGAGGGGGGAGTTTTTTTAAATAAGAAGGTTTGGGAACAGCAAGGCCATGGAGATAAGAGCTGGGACAACTCCTGTGCTCAGAGATTCATTACCTGCTCCCATGTAAGGCAGGAGGGAAGCAAGCCTGCTTTCATTTTTATTTTTTTCTTAATAAAAATATTACACTGGAAATTTTCAAAAAATCAAATTAAAGTGCAGAAGGACTTGGGAAAGTGTGGGGGCTACAAACTACTGCTGGAGCAAAAGAGCTCATTAAAATAGTAATTATTTAGGAGGACAAACTGGAATGCCATTATACAAAGTGTCACTGACTGAGTCTAGCCTAGTGTTTGGCTGCACTTGATAAATAAGTCCATTCTACTCCTCCTCCTCTTTTTTTTTTTTTTCATAAGGGAGAAAAATATGCAATTAAAAGTTCAACCTGTTGAAAAAAATCAGATCCTGCAGGAGCAGTCAGAGCCAAATCTTTTTGGTCTTACACATCTGCCTAAAGGTGAAGATCTGGGTGCCTGGGTGAGCACTGGGGGTCTCTGATGCTGAATTTTGGGGTGTCCCTGCAGTGGGCTTCCCAGAGCCACCCCAGCACAGCCCCTGCCTAGGCAGCATCACCTGAGCACGGTGCCAACCTGCCCCATGTGCTGGCTGAGTCAGGGTTCTCAGACAAGAAGCCTTTGTCTGCTGTGGTTGTTTAATTTCACTTTTTTCCCCCTTCTCTTCTAAGTAATTTACTCTGGCTGCATCCTCCCTTGGGTGTGAGCAGGGGGGGATGTTCTGCCTCATCAAGCTTTAGTTGTGGTGGAGGAAAAACACTCTGTCCCAGGGAGATGAGTTGGAGGTGAGGAGGGAGGTGGGAGTGAGGCAATTCCCTTTTTTGGAGGGATTGGAGCACTCTGCTCCTCAGCCTGGCTTCCCTGGGTGCAGAGCCAGGGGAGAAGGGAAGGTGGGAGGCAGCAGGGCATTCCCTGGCAGGGCTCTCACCCACTGAGGGTTTGTGCCAAGCACAGATTATTAAAGGCACACTCAGGAGTGATGCTGTGGTGATCCTGTCTCCCTTTGGTGCACAGAATCACAGCATCCCAGAGTGGTTTGGATTGGAAGGGACCTTGAAGCTCATCTCATTCCAACACCTTGCACTAGAACAGGTTGGTGGAGGCCAAATCAAACCTGACCTTGGCTGTTTCTGGAGATGAGGCAGATACGTTCAGGTGAGACAGAAGAGACAATCAAAATTAGTGACTCTTTGGGGAGATGAAGGTTCTTGTGAGCTTCTGAGAGTTTGGGTAGTGGAAGCCACAACAGGGAAGATGATCCTGTGCCTAAGTTCCTTGATGGGTTCCTGCTGCATCTTCCCAGTGGCATTTACAGGTGAGACCCCAGATTTTTTTTGTTTTGTTTTGTGTTTCATGGGCTCCTACTTTTTTACTTTCCATCAGGGCAGCCCAACAAGGTGGCTGCAGTGTTCTTGAAGAAGGCTTTACTTTTGGTTTAGATCACCTCACCAAAACTCTGTTGGCCGGCATTCAGTGATTTGAAGACAAACTGGCTTTTTTTTTTTTTTNTTGGTTTTTTTTTTTTTTTTTTCTTCTTTTTTTTTTTTTTTTTCCTTTTGGCAAAGGTTGAAACATTTTGTAATGTCTAGCATTAGGTAAGACTTTTGATTTAGTGCCTCATCCGTTCAGATCACCTTCAGCAACAACAATGAATTCTATTCCATTGCTCAGGTGTTGATGGATGGGGCCTGTTTGGGTTAAACATTTGGGATTTGAATTGTTGACCTCATTCTGTCCCTGGAGCAGGAGCAGTCAGAGGAGCTCTTGAGGAGCACTGTGAGCAGCAGGTTCTCCATCACTAGTTGGTGGCAGAGTCAAATGGAAACATGAGGCCACCCTGGTCCTTAGCCAGACTTATCTCCCGTTCCCATGGGAAACTGAATGTTTAGGACAGGAGCTGTATCAAGAAGCCCTCTGCAAATCCTAATAAAAATAGGTTGGAAGCTAAATTTTTCCTTGAATTGGATTCAGGAGGATGGAAAGACATGAGATGAAAAAAAAAATCCAGCTTTTCTGGATTCCCCCCTTGCCCACCTTTGCCACATTGATTAATGTGGAAGTGAGCAGCCTTTGAGCTTGGTTCAGGCTGGAATCAGGAAACCAACATCCCACATCATTCTCCAGGAGAAATGCAACAGTGCCAGTCCAGTGTGAGACCCTTCTCCCCATCCTTGCTGCTCCTTGAGGTCCAGTGAAGGTGCCTGACCTTGATGTGGTCATGACATTGCTCAGGGCTTCTTGAGGTGAAGAGGTTTCCTCTCATCTCTTGCATGACTGAGCAGGTCTGGTGCCTTTCAAGGAAACTGCAGCAGGAGGAAGAGGAGGTACCAGAGTGTCCATCCAGGCCCAGAGGAAGACACAAGTGAAAGCTGGGCAAGAAACTGCCCCTGTGACCTGGCCTGGTGTGTCCAAATCACCAAGGACCTCCTTGCTCCTGTGATACTCTGAGGAGCTAAGACATGAACCTGCCCCAGGGCTGGGAGTGAGGAGCACACATGAGATGGTGGGCATGCACTCTTCTCTCCCACAGGGCTCTCCTCTGCTCTGAGTCCAGGGAAATGCACTCTCACATGGATTTTCTGAGCCCCACACCTCCCCAAAGCCCACCCAAGCAAGGGTCAGATGCTGGCTGGCCATGGCCAGGGTGAGTGAGCAGCTTTTCCTGAACACAATGTGCTATATCTGAGTATGAATAACCTGATTTTCTGGGGTGGAAGAGTAGAAGTAAACTAAAATAAAATGGAACTGATCATGCTTCAGGAAAAAAAATGAGATGTTGCTGAAGAGGGTGCTAAGGTAGTGTAAGTGATTCTGGTGAACCAGAGAAGCTGCTTCATGTAGGGTTGTCTGAGCATTTAGATTGGTAAAGGTTTCTCAGAACCCTTTTTTTTTTTCAGCTAGAGTTAAGGGTCTGGAGCAGCAGACAAGACCTAGGGTCCACGTGTTTGGGCTGCCCACAGGGATGTCACTCCATGCCTGGTACCTCTGCAGTTCCCTTCAAGGGTCACAGAGGTGTCTGCCTGTGCGTTGAGTGTTTTCCCAATGGACAGATAAAGCTCAGGGATGGGAAAGGCCAAATGGGATACTCCTGTTAGAAGAAGCTGGTCCGAGCTTTAGTTGGTTTCCTCAGGGTCACTAGGTCAGTGTCAGAATGAAGTGTGGAAGGGCTGGTCTGGGTCATGCATCCTTTCCTAGGCAATATCCAGCCCCAGATGCAAAGTCCTGCACTGTGGAGTCATTCATCCCGACCTCTCTCACACCAGGCTCTGATTTACCTCCTAAAATCCTCTTCAAGAAGTTTCCCCTTGGGAAAACTTTCCCTAGTTTTCCCTAGACATCCAATGTCCTTCCCTCCTGCTGAGCCTGGGGTCTGCACCTCCTGGGGAGTATGTGGTCCCCACCACCACCTCTTTTAGCATCACTGCCCCACATCTGAGCATCCTCCCCCTGCTTTTCCCTGGCTGTCCCCTTCCTCTTACCTTCTGGGGGGCAGTGATGACCCCAGCCAGATGTGAGCTGTCATCCTCTCAGCTCTGCTCAGGTGGCTTGGCCTCTCCTGTTTGTCCAGTACAGGGCTGACTTAGCAGCAGCAAAGTTGTGTTTGCTTCCAGATAAGAAAATGCTGAATAATAGAGCTGGGATTGAGCTTTGTGAGATCCCCTGGAAACAGCCTGATTCCCCTCTGACAGCTTTTTGTTGGGATCCCCTCTGAACCCCCTGCAGATCTGTTTTATTCTCGTAATGCAGTGCTCATTTTATAATCAACCTGCCACGCCCTGGTAAATCAAATGCTGTACAAGAGCATGTGTATATTATCTCTAAGCAATTATCTTTATTAACCAAACTTGTAATCTACTCAGAGAACGAAATCAGCTCTGTTTGACACGGTGTGCTGGCTGCAGAACCTCTCTGACAAACATGAGCTGTATTTCCATCCTTTAATTCCTCTTCTGTGTGACTCTCAGGAGGGTTCCCATTATTTTACCCATGACTGATGGCAGGCAAACCAACCTGTTCATCAGGCCATCCCACTTGCCCCTTTAGCACATCAGTGCAGCATTTGCATGCCTCCATCCATCTGGATCTTCCCTGGTATTCCAAGATTTATTAAAAATTAACATCAGCAGGCCAGAGAGCTCCTCAGCCAGCTGTTGGAGGGCTCTTGGGAGCAAGTTATCCATGCCTGCTGATCCAAAATTGTTTATCACTGGTAGATGCTGTTTAACAACCTCCTTGGTTACTAATGGACTGGAAAGCACTTCATCCTCCTCATGTGATGCAAGCACCTCATCCTGCCTTCTTTCCAGATGCGGGGCAGAAATATTGATTGAGCACTGCTTGCCTTTTCTGCTTCATTACTTTTCTCCCCATCTGAGGCTGTGATTTGTACGAAGGCATTTCAATATTGCCCGGGTTGTTTGCTGTCCCTTTCCTGCACATGTTGTGTGCTTTGCTCTGTGACTCTGCACAGACCAGAAGTCTCTGCTGTTTTGTCTCCATTGCTGGGAGGGCCATTCCTTGGTGTAGGACTCTGGAAGAGGCCTCAGGACCAGAAAAATCCTCTCTCTGCCCTCCATCACTTTGCATTCATTGAGGAGGAGTTACGAACTTGCAGAGCCACCCCCGAGAGCTACAAAACCCAGCCCTTCCAGAAAGGATGAGATTTGCCCCCAAAACTTTCGAGATTCTTTTAAGTTGTGACCATTCTACATGTCAACCTGTCAACCCCCATCTCCATGCTGCCATGCTAATTTTAGGTTAATTATCTGTGGATGTGCAAGCCCTCATCTCTCCTGGCAATTTGTGGCTGCTTGCTCTCTCCCCTGACCTAAGACAGAGCTGCTGTTTTTTTCTCCCATCCTACCTTTGCCATTTTCATTTCCTCCTCTTTCCCCAGCTGTGGGCTGTTGCAATAGTGAATCCCACATCCTGTGGCAGAGGGGACAGATGCTCTCGGTGGGGAAGATCTCAGGACCACCTTCTACTCCTCTCTGGTGAGACCCCACCTGGGGTCCTGCATCCAGCTCTGGGGCTCCCAGCACAAGGAGAATGTGGATCTGCTGGAATGACCCTAGAGGAGGCCATGGAGCATCCCAGGGCTGGAGCCCCTCTGCTCTGCAGCCAGCCTGGCACACCTGGGGCTCTGCCCTGCACAAGAGAAGGCTCCAGGGAGAGCTGCCAGCCCCTGCCAGGGCCTCCAGGGGCTCCAGGAGAGCTGCACAGGCCCTGGGGACAAGGCCTGCAGGGACAGCACCCAGGGCATGGCTGCCAGGGAATGCCAGAGGGCAGGGCCAGCTGGGAGATTGGGCAGCAATTGCTGCCTGGGAGGGTGGGCAGGCCCTGGCACAGGGTGCCCAGAGCAGCTGGGGCTGCCCCTGCATCCCTGGCAGTGCCCAAGGCCAGGCTGGATGGGACTTAGATCAACCTGGGACACTGGAAGGTGTCCCTGCCATGGCCGGAGGGTGGAATGAGGTGAGCTTTGTGGTCCCTTCCAATCCCAGCCAGTTTGGGTTTTGGTTGTGAGATGATGTGGGAGATGCTCACAATTCTCATACTTACCCATAGGATTGTAGCCTTCAAATCTCCACTTTGGGAAGAGAGTTAAAACGTTTTATTTAGCAGAGAAAGTGTTGGTGTGATGTGATGCTCAGAAAAAAGAGCCAAACATGTCCGGGGAAAAAAAAAAGGAAAGAAAATAAGAGCAAATTCTTTATAATGATACTAATAAACTTCTAGAAACAGTTGCCAAAGGATCAGGACAAGCCCCCTTGATTTGAAATCTTCCAGCCAAGATTGCCTCTGCTTCTAAATGCTAGAGGGCAGGCAGGAATGAGAGCCTTGCTGCAGAAATTACTGGGTGAAGTATTTTATTTTGTATGAAGCTGGAGGGCAAAAGACATGATCATAACGGTCCCTGTTGCTTGAAAATACTGATATGAAATAAAACCTTTGTTTTGTAGGCCAAATTTGCTATGAAGTGTGGTCTTAAATCCATGAGTAGATTTAACATGGATGTCAAAACCTTGAGTGATGGAGGGATGGATGCTAAAGTCTTGAGTAAGGGAGTGAATGTGTGAGGGGCAGAGAAAAAAAAAAAAAAAAAAAGTTTTGCTGTAAAGTTTGGGATGGCCAGGGATGAGGATGCTTGGGGTGTGAAGATGGGAGCTGTGCAGGAAAATCCTCCTGCACCCACTGAAGGGGGATTGACCAGCCGTGTTCAGGATTGTGTGCAGCTCAGGTCCTCCCTCCCGAGTACAGCCTGAAAGCAGTGGAAATAAAAGCTTGGCTTTTGCTAAGGAAAAGAATGACCCACAATGTCAATTTCTCTTTTTTTTTTCTGTGGGAAGAAGGGCTGAATTCAATGTTTTCCTTTCTCACTCCATCCTGCTGCAAGGCTTCGCTGTGCGGCCGGGCAGGCTGGCGAGCAGATAATGAATCTGCCGAAATGTGGTTATTGATACAGCTGAGATCATTATACCTGAGGGTCTTGTGAGCTTTCCCATCTAAAGGGGCATTTTTCAGAAGGTTGTGGTCATGACATAAACAGTCTCATTCCATCTGAAATCTCGGCTGGCAAAGTCCTGAGCCCAGGAACATTTTTTAAAATACATTATCAGAAAGGTAAATCAGGTCAGCTGCATTTTTATTTTTTCTTTCAGCTAAGAGAGGTAAAATGGTTCATTTGCCTCTTACTATTAATGGGATGCTCTGCACAGAGCTGTGGCCTGATCCACAGCTTTTGAAAGCAAAAGAGATTTGTTTCCACCTACTTCAGGGAGCTTCTGCAGAATTTCCTATGCCTGGGTAAGGATAACTTTCCAGTTTGGGAGGGAAAGCAAATTATTTGTGCAGAGGGTTACCAGCGCTTGGAGGCTGAAATTCTGGTTATGATGGGCCACTGGCTTGGTTGTTTTTAGCCCATCCACATGTGGGATGGTGTGAATTGACCCAGCAAGGAGCTGTGGCTCATTTTGTGTGATAGCAAAGGAAGAATAACCCGCCGAGAAATTGCGAGGCAGAGAAAGTGTTTCAAAATTGCAGCTGGGACTGTGAATTGCACAGGGAGGTTTAAAGTGATTGTGGTGGAGGTCAGGCTGCTCTCTGCAGCATCAGTAGCTTCTGAGTCTTTGCAGGTGCTCTCCAGCATCTCCCATCCATCCCATAGCAGACTGCATTTGGGTTTTTGCCCATCTCAGATTTGGTCTGAGGTGCTGGGGAAGTTTTTTGGTGTTGGAGATGGTAACACATCAAGTGAATGTTGAGAAGCAGAAGAATGTTCAGGTGGTGTGATCTGAACCTCCTTGGGTTTCATCTCACTCAGCTTCAGCTGGGGCATGAGAGGTATCCCTGATGAAATTATGCATCAAGCCATCAAGCTCTGAAAAGAGGGTCTTTGATCCGTGTCATGCCTTTTATTGTTAACATCCATTTGTGTTTAAATTTCATTTTATTGCCATTTATTCTTAGTTGCCCTCACCCTATCCCAGTCCTGCACCAACACAAACTGAAGCAGACTCAAAAGTCTTTGCCAGTGAGGAGAAAGGGAGGACTGGAGCATTAAAAGCAAGTAAAGTTCTCTGTTCTAGTGGAAACTTCTAGGGACTTGCAAGACCTTGTATTTCCAACCCCCTGCCAGTGACAGGGGGGTTGGAAAGATGTGGTCTTGCAAGTCCCTCCCTTCCTAAGCCATTCTGAGAATTTTTTGACCAGGATTTCGCCTTCAGGCATGTGTGGTCTACCCAAATACAGGTTTGATTGAAAGTTTTGCAGAGGTTTTGCTTGCTAACATGAGATCTTCCTCATACCTTGAAGCTGCACAGGACTAAGAAAGATTGGGAACTGTGGATCATAAAAAATTTGGGAGCTCTGGCAGGCCAGAGGTGGCTGCATTTCCAGGTCAGGTGAACAGTCAGGGAGTGGTCAGGGGCACAGATTTTTCAAGAGTTTCTTAATGAACCAATACAAAGTAGAAAAATCCTTCTTTGTAGTTGCACATATATTGTGTAAATACATGTATACCTGTTCACTATCACCTTGGCTCTATACAGCCCTGTTCCTTGAAAGAAATCCAACTGTTTCTTGAGGAAGACTCTGGGTGGAATAATTAATTGACTGTATTTCTGCTGGAGACAATGGAGCCTCATTGTCTTCTGCTTTCTGTAACAAAGCACTGGGGATCCCTCAGGATCAATCTGGATTACAACCACTAAGGTTTCAAATATTAAATCCCTGTGATTGTTCAGGGAAAGCACTTCATCAGCATTGGTTTTCACTGATTTCCTGTAGAGCTTTTTGAGTTTTATTTGTATAAGGGTATTGTGGCAGCAGAAGCTTTGTATATGGACACATCCTGGACCAGCAAATCTGCCCAGTCTGTGGCATGGGGTAACTGGTAATTCAGCCTCTTGCTGGAAACTGCTGCTTGTCTGCAAGATGTGGGACTACTAGCAAGGAAATATCCACCCATTCATGCTTTCCTAAGGTCCACAGTTCTCTTTAAAGGTGGAAAACCAGCAGCCCATCTCCGTGCCACAGGCACAGAGACCTTGAACAAGTTGGGTGGTGTCCCCATCCCATTCCCTTCTGGCCCTGCTGGTACCCCAGTGAGGGTGGTGTTTGTCAGAACTGTGGGCTCACATCTCTTCCTTCCCCATTCTCTGTCACCTTTAAAACAAAGCCAGATTTGGAAGCACTTAGGCCAGGTTTAACTTTAGTGCCATGCTGGAGTTAATGGGGACATTCACCACTGCAGATGGAAACATGTGCTGGTCTGTGGGATGGACACCTTGGAGGAAACCTCCCCAGGATTTTCCAGTTTCCCCATTTGCAAGCATTTTTGTTCAGCTTTAGTGGTGGAATATTGTTATGGGTTCAATTTCTTACCAAAATCAGGAAGTTACAGGGAGTTTTTGGGGTGGTTGTTTATTTATTTATTTATTTATTTATTTTGTTTGTTTTTTTTTTAAACCACGACAGTTTGGCAGTGAAATAGGGATGTCTGAGGAAGAAAATTATTTTCCTTTGAAAAATGTGACCTATGCAGCAAATCTCATAGCAAAAAATATCTTCTCTAGCTCTCAGGGAGCTGTATTCACTGAAGTTGATTACTGGGCTCCAACTAGGAAGTTTAAATCAGCCTGAAAATTTGAAGTATGAAAGGGAAATATTGTATAAATTCACAAACCAAAAAACCACCCCAAACTCTGTCAAAAATTATTTTGCCCATGAAAATCTTTACATTTAATGACTGTTTATATTTCTGATTAGAAAAGCTTTCTTCAAGTACTCTTCTGGAAAGTTTTCAATTCAATATACTTGAAATTAGAGTTTTCCTCACCTGTGATAAGAAATCCTTGCAACCTTTTCAATAATATTTTTACTAGATGTTTCCTGTTGTCTTTGTGAATCAAGGTGGGGTTCTGGCCCAACCCTTTCTTGTCTTTCTCCTGCTGTTCTTATTTCACACCTTCTTAGAAATACTTTATTTTCTTCTCATTTATACTGTAGGAGACCTGTTCAACCTTCCATTAACAATGATTTAAAAAAAAAAAAAAGAAAAAAAAAAAGTGAGCTGATTTCATATGGAAAAGGGCAAATCTTTTCCAGGGTTCAGTGGGGACTTAATTGGTCTGCAGTGGTTTTGGACTCAAAGTTATCACTGAGATGTTTCAGTTGTCACAGTCCACACCCAGATATTTTTCTGTATGAAAGTACTGGGTTTGGCTTGCAAGAATTTGGGGTTGGAATACTTTAGGCTGGAAAAAACCTCAAGTCCAGCCATTCCCCCAGCACTGCCAAGGCCACCACTGATCCGTGTCCCTAGGTGCCACATCCACACAGCTTTTAAACCCCTTCAGGGATGGGGATGCCACCACTGCCCTGAGCAGCTGTGCCAGGGCTGGACAATGCTTCCAATAAGAAAAAATCCCTAATATCCAATTTAAACCTCTCCTGGTGCAGCTGGAAGACATTTCCTCTTGTCCCTGTCCCTGTCCCCAGAGCCCCCCGGCTGTCCCCTCCTGTCAGGAGCTGTGCAGAGCCACAAGGTCCCCCCTGAGCCTCCTTTTCTCCAGGCTGAGCCCCTTCCCAGCTCCCTCAGCCTCTCCTGGGGCTCCAGCCCCTTCCCAGCTCCTGGACACGCTCCAGTCCCTCCATAGTTCTGAGGACATTTTCATACACCCTGATTACAAACCCTCTTGAGAAGCAGCACCATGAACAACGTGCTTTGCTGGCATGGGAGAGATGCAATTTTTTCTTCAGCACTTTGGTGAATTGAGGAAGGCAAATCCTTTAGATGGATTTGGGGTTGGGAGGGAAGGTAGGTTTTGTGGGAAGTGAAGCATTGCATGGTTTTCTGCTTGAGGAACTTGGATGGGTGGCTGCAGGGGTGCTCCCACCCCACAGGGGATGCCAGCTGTGGGAATACCAGGAAAAGCAGTGGGTGGCAATTGGTGTTCCTCTCCATGCCGACTTTGACAGCCACTGGATGCTGCCCAAGTTTTGCTCTGCCCTTATCTGGGGCCAGACACATTGTTCACTCCGACTTCATTTACTGATTTACCCAGACACTCCTTAGAAACCCAGTAGTCAGAGGAGCTGCAGATAGTGCTTTGGGTGTGGGGATGGAAACAGCATTAATGTTTTTTTTTTCCTGCAGACTGAGAAAGCGTGCAATAAAAGTTTCAAAAGTAACCGTGCGCTGAGCACGGAGCTCTTCCAAGCCCTATCTGGGAGTGCCAGGTTGCCCCAGGCTATCTTACACTTGATTTTGCCTTGTGCTTCAGAAAGATTTTCCTTGTATAAACAATTTTGGTTGTGATTTGAGGGTTTTTTTAATGTGTTTCTTTAGAAGAAAACCATCAGAAAACTTGTAATGTTGAACTCGGTGTCCAGCTGCTCTCATCAAATTTATTGTATTAACAAAAAAAATGTATTTCCTTGTTACACCTGTGCCAGCAAGGAGCTAGCATTTTGTGAAATGGAGTGTTTTATTCAGTGTGACTGCTTAATTTGGGGCAGAATCCCAAGAATAAGCTGTTCCCACCATGGAGGAGAAGAGAGAGCCCAGTTATTTGTCACTCAACACGATGGCCAACCCTTTGGGGTTGTGAGCTGGGCTTAGCCAGGCGAGCTGGGCATAGCCAGACCCTCAAGGCTGCTGGTGGCTGCTGAGATGGGCTCCTGAGAGTGAATCCTCCTCTGGGGACATCCTTGTGGCCAGGGGCCACGGGAGGTGTGTGCAGGACGGGGTTGTGGCCAGGTCTGGTGATGCTGATGTGGCCAGGGGTTGGCTTCCAAACCTCGGGGTGGGGCTTGGCAGCCCCAAACTGGGCAGGTGGGGCAGTTTTCCAGTCACTCATTCCTTGGGTTGCACAGCTGGGTACAGGTCTTGTCACTGGGACAACTCGGTGACTGGGGACTTCAGAAAACCAACCTTGTCTGAAGATACTTTGCCTCCATCTTCTTGCTTGTTTGGGTCATTCATGTGACCTGATTTTTTTATTTTTTTTTAAGTTACATTACAGCCTTTTTTTTTTTTTTTCCAAGAGATGTGGTTTTCAGCCCCCATCCCCACATTCACCCGTCTCAGATGGGTGCACAGTTTGCAGGGGAAATGGAGCAGATCATAGGAAAGTCAGCCCCAGAGTGACCTCTGTGGGGGCAAATCGGGGGTCACCACTTAGACCAGGGAGGGGCTTGTCTCACTGAGCAGGGAACAAAAAGAATGAGATAAATCTGCTTTAGCAAAACTGAGATGAAAAAAAAAATCTTAAAAAAAAAAAAATTCAAAGCCACAACAAACCCCCAAGTTTTTCTGTCTGAAGAACTTGCGTGCTGGTTTAAAAAAGGAAACTCGAACAGATCCGGTAAATATCAGTCCGTGTCCCACGTGTTGTTTAGACCTTAATAGTACAGGTGGACGAGGAGGGCTTGGTGCCAAATACTTTTGGTTTAGAGGGAGTGGTGGGAGTGAATTCTCCCAACCGCTCCTAGAAAGGCTTAACTTTGTGCACACAAATCAATGACAATCTCCGCTCGGCTGCAGACACCCGGGCAGCGACGCCGCCGGATTCCCCGCGCAGCCCCGGGCAGGACGAGGGTCGGCACCTGGACAGGGAAGGTGGGTCACACGCCGTGGGTTTGGCTTCGGAAATCAGTGATTTTTAGTTTTTAATAGCCTCCCCCCCTCCCCTTTCCCAGGTTTTAGGGGGTTTTGGGGGATACTGAGGGGAGGGGAAGGCGCTCGAATGTATTGCTGGGAGGCTGATCGTGCTCGTGTTGGAAATGTTTGGCGCGCCCGCAGCGATCCTCTGTACTAATCTAACGCCATTTACATGCGTTTTTAATTGCTGTTTGAACTCAAACTCCTGAATCTCTGTCTGTTTCCTTCCTCGGTATCTTGAATCTTTACCAAGCTTGGAGATTTTGGCTGTACGTCAACATCTGTACGATACAACCTCTCAATTCGCGGGGCTTTTTTTTTTTTTTTTTTTTTTTTTTT
>VXBR01007696.1:99773-128924 GCA_013400215.1 Cisticola juncidis | reverse complement strand
TTTTTTTTTCTGGAAGCCCAGCTCAGTTGTATGTTTATTTGCTTTAGATAGGAAATACCAGTGCAGAAACAAATCTCCCAGTATGTCCAGCTGGGTAGGCAGAAGAGATCTCATAATGCAGTTAATTAGTATTTAAAATGGAATAGATAGAATAGAATAGAATAGAATAGAATAGAATAGAATAGAATAGAATAGAATAGAATAGAATAGAATAGAATAGAATAGAATAGATAGAATAGAATAGAATAGAAATACATACTAATAGAAATATCTCAGGAGGCAGAAATATATAATAGATAGAAATACATGTCTACAGTTATACAAGATAATATCTTTTGTGTTCCATTATATATTTTTAGTACTTGTTTGTTAGTATATGTGTTGGAGGAGTTTCTTCTTCAGTTGTTCTTTGCAGAAAACTTGCGTGAAAAAAAATCCCATTCTCATCCTGAACAGTTAAAATGTCTCAGAAGATTTAATCCTGGCAGAAAAATTGTGATTAAAGACATGCTGGGAAGCATGATTGGGAAAAGGCTGATACTTGGTGCAGGGTTAAACCCAGCTCAATCTGACCTGCTCTGCACTGCCCATGCTGCAAGCGGGGCTTGCATGGGGATAGAGCAGCTCCTTTATCTGGAGACCCCATATCTGGAGCTGGGGTTTAAACCTCAGTCTATCTTAGGAACTTTTTCCTTCTTCACTGGAAATCGGGATGCAGCAGGACAGAGTGATACACCTAGTTAGGTGTTTGTATTTTTAACAGCCCCTTCTGGAGATGAAACTCGATTTCAGCAGCACAAATCCCCTCTCCGGCTCCCCTGACCCCATGCAGGCAATTCCCAGATTCGCACCGCGGATAAAAACAACAGCGGAGGTTTTGTTTTATTTAAGGCCGGGCTGGAGGGAAGCAGGAGAGGGGAGGAAAGTGCTCAGCGGAGGAGGGACGGGCGCTCGGCCATGCCGTGCCGGCGCTGCGGGGCCGTGCGGGGCCGTGCGGGGCTGCAGCTCCTTCTGCCCCCGGGAAGGGATGTGGAACCCCCTCCCAGGTCACTCAGGTACAATATTTGGGAGAATGAAGGGCTGATCAGGACTTTCTCCTCTCTCTGGTGGATTCAGAGAGGGGTTTCTCCTCCTGGGAGGATTTTGTAGTTGTTAGGTCTGTCTGAGAGCTGTTTGCATGGCCAACCCTTTGTGCCTTCAGCATCTCCAGCACCCCACATCAGAGACCTCTGGCAGGCTTCTCAGCACATATCCTGATGTATCCACACCAGGACACCCAGCAAGTCTCCTGGGAAGGCAGCAGAGATGCTCTGTGGTCTCTTCCATGTCTTCCAATGCCTTCCATCGCTCCCACCACTGCAGCAAGGACTTCCCAAACTCCAGATCCAGAACAGGCAGCGTTTAACACTCACTTTTTGCCTGTGCTTGACACTGTTTACTCCAGGTGCCAGGCAGTGAGGAGTCAGACCCGGCGTGTTTGAGCACTGAGCAAGCATTAGCTGGAGAAACCTGGGATTTTCCAGCGAGCCCGGGGCTGTCCAGCACCTAGCTCCTGTAGCCTCCTTTGAAATTCCTCCTCTAATTAATAAATAAGCAGCAAGTTTCACTGACATAATTTCAGAGCTATTGCTCTTAATTAAATAACGAGTTATTAAAATAGTTTCAAAACTGGAGTCTTCCCTGCCCTGGTCTTTTTCCCATTAAGTCTCCCTGGTGGAATGCCTTTGTACACCTGGAAGAAATTAGGAAAGGTGAAGGATCTCAGACCGCAGAGAAACATGGTATTATTGAGTGTGTGTGTAAGATCTTGGAGAAGCAGACAGTGATGGGAGGCCTCATCCCTGCCCCTGCCAATGCCCCTGCCTTCCTGGCAGGATGGAGATGGGAATATGGAATCAGGATGGATCTCATTCTGCGTGTTTAATATTTGTATTATTTTACATATATATATAAATGTTTTATATAAACACAATATATATATTTAAGTATATACACCTGTATAATGTATCTTTTTGTGAATAATACGTATTGCAAATTTACATGCAATATAAAAGCTAACACAATGTACATATAAAATATGCTATTACATTGTCATTTAATGTTGGAGAAGGGGTGGCCAGCACCCATCTGCACCCTGCTGCAGGTCAGGCCAGCGAGGTAGCTCCATGGTTTATTTTCCTTTGCCCGAGAGAGCTTTAGTGATGAATAGAGGGAGGGGATCCGAGCCTGGGATGCTTCTGCCAAGAATGATTTGGAGGCCTCTTTATATTAGTCAGAGGTTTTTTATTCCTTACTGGAAGCCTGAGAGGAGCTGCGTGCCTGATGGCAACGTTGCTCACAGGTCTGCATAATTCTCAAGTATCGCTCATGTGAGCAGCTTGCCTTAATTATGGATCTATCTCTCGCTGCTCTTGGATTGCCTTCTTCCCAGTTCCTCAAAAATATGCCCTTGCACCTGAGGAATGGGTGTGTGGTGGTCTTGAGTGATTTCTTTGGGGCTGGGCAAAATGCTGCCGTATCCCAGCTGTTGGTTTTGCAAGGGATTTGATGTTCTTGGCAGCTGCAGAAGAGGAGGAGGAGAAGGAGGAGGAAATGTCCACACCAAGAAATCTCTGCTCTGTCTCCGTGTGGGTTCAGGCAGATGTTGGGACCATCAAACAACTTCCACCTCCCAGGGAGAGGCAGCAGCCCAGCTCTGCTGTCCCCCACCCTGCCCTGCCTAGCAGGGAACCAGTTTGGGAAGCGCCTCCGTGTTGCCCGCGGATGAGCCAGCCCAGGAGGAGGAAGGAGACCACTTTGGATTGAGGTCCTGGCACTGCTGGGAGGAGGCAGGGTGGAGGGATGGACACCAGCCAGCTTCCTAACTATGCAAACAACCCACACCCATGCTCAGTGTTTATCCCTGCCGAGCCTGTCACCATGGTATCCGCGCACCTTTTGCCAAGGTGAGGTGAAGCTGATGGAGCAGATCCTCTGCCAAACCCCAGGCTCTCTAGGCATTGCCTGGGAGGTCTCCTAGATCAGCTGGATCTGCCAGAGCTACTGCTGCTGGGATAATCCCAATCATTTTGCTGCTGCCTTTGGACCCCCTGGTACTGCCTGCCTGTTCCCTGGCTGGCTCCTGCTGCCATGAGCTCCTCCAAGCAGGTGCATCCTCACCTCTGCCATGGAATTTCTTCGTGCTGTGTCACTCCACAGTGCCAGGTGGGGGCTGGAGGGGTGGATCCACAGGCCCCTGTGCTGGCACTGCTGCCTTCATGCAAAATTTGGGCCCTTTCTTCTCCATGTGGCTCTGGGAGGGAAGAGGAAGAGGAAAGGGAAAGGAAGAGGAAAGGAATAGGAATAGGAATAGGAATAGGAATAGGAATAGGAATAGGAATAGGAATAGGAATAGGAATAGGAATAGGAATAGGAATAGGAATAGGAATAGGAATAGGAATAGGAATAGGAATAGGAATAGGAATAGGAATAGGAATAGGAATAGGAATAGGAATAGGAATAGGAATAGGAATAGGAATAGGAATAGGAATAGGAATAGGAATAGGAATAGGAATAGGAATAGGAATAGGAATAGGAATAGGAATAGGAATAGGAATAGGAATAGGAATAGGAATAGGAATAGGAATAGGAATAGGAATAGGAATAGGAATAGGAATAGGAATAGGAATAGGAATAGGAATAGGAATAGGAATAGGAATAGGAATAGGAATAGGAATAGGAATAGGAATAGGAATAGGAATAGGAATAGGAATAGGAATAGGAATAGGAATAGGAATAGGAATAGGAATAGGAATAGGAATAGGAATAGGAATAGGAATAGGAATAGGAATAGGAATAGGAATAGGAATAGGAATAGGAATAGGAATAGGAATAGGAATAGGAATAGGAATAGGAATAGGAATAGGAATAGGAATAGGAATAGGAATAGGAATAGGAATAGGAATAGGAATAGGAATAGGAATAGGAATAGGAATAGGAATAGGAATAGGAATAGGAATAGGAAAGAGAAGAGAAGAGAAGAGAAGAGAAGAGAAGAGAAGAGAAGAGAAGAGAAGAGAAGAGAAGAGAAGAGAAGAGAAGAGAAGAGAAGAGAAGAGAAGAGAAGAGAAGAGAAGAGAAGAGAAGAAGGAGAAGAAAGAAGAGGAGAGAGGAGAAGGAGAAGAAAGAAGAGGAGAGAGAAGAAGAAATGGAAAAAGGAAACAGCAAAGAGGGAAGAAAAGCAAGCATATATGTTTTTCTGCAGGTCTATTTAGCTTAAAAAAACCCAATTTTTTGTTACTGATGTTGAGCAGTTTCAAAATGGGAGGTGTCCTCTCCTGCCTTAGCAGCAAGTCACTGTCCCAGCCACTCACTGAGGGGGTGTGAGAAGAGGTGAGCCACACTGGCTCATCCCTGTCTCCAATGTCCCCCCAGATCTTTTCCCCAGCCTTGCAGGGATGCAGACTCCTGGTGCAGCTGCCTTCCCTCCACAGGAATAATTGTTCAGGGAATGGGACTCAAGGCAGCTGTGGGAGGATTTGGTGGCTTCTCATTTCCTAGTGGATGCCCAGCAATTACAGTGTGGCTGTTGCAGTCTGTGCTGAGGGACAGAGTGCAGCTGAGAGAGGGCTCTGGAAGCCCACCTCAGTGGGGATCAGTACCTCCATGCCCACAGCTGGATGCTAAAATGAATGAACAGAAATGACAGAAATGGATCAGATTTACTTGCCTTTGTTGTAGAATGGTTTGGGTTGGAAGTGACTTAGAAATAGAAAGATCACCTATTCCACACACCTGAAGTGGGCAGGGTCACCTTCCACTCCCCCAGGTTGCTCCAAGCCCTGTCCAGTGTGGCTTTGGACACTTCCAGGGGTGGGACATCATCACTTCCAACTCTCACTGCTGTCTGTCTATAGGGAGATCTTTTGCTTCACGTTGAATTCATGGATGAGGCAACCTCCTCTGTGGACAGGAGGCAGATCCTAGCCTCTCAAGATGCTGGGTGGCTTTGGGAGCTGCGAGGGCACATGAGAACCTCTGAGTGTTGCAGGGCTGTGATTTACAGCTGGGACAGGGCCTGGTTTACTTGGGGTGATTTATGACCTCTTAGTCATGTCTGAAGAGAAATTAAAGAGATTAGCTCCTGTGAGCCCTAATTTCCCTGGATGTAAAGTAAGTCAGTAGCTGCATTCCATGAGTCTTGGTCTGGCTTTGAGAGGTCTTGGAGATCCTCTGGATACCAGGTGGTAAAATGAATGCTAAGTGTTGTATGGAAAGAGGGTGACAGATTTTATGCTTGTGGCTGCAACAGAGGAGTCAGGTTGCAATATTCCAGCCTTTCCACTGTGCACATGCACTTTCCAAACAGTTTTGTTGCAATTAATTACAGTGCAATTACAGCAGAACGACAGTGCTAACTAAGGGCAAAATCTTGTGAAACAAATGGTATTTGGGCTGATTTTGTAATTGCTCCAGGTTCCCCAGATACAAATTACAGTGTCAAGGCTCCTGATTTATGGCAGAGCAATACACACACGTAGATAACTCAGGGCAAGAGCTTCCTGTGTGGGCTGCAGATGCAGAGGTCCATGTCCCATCATCTCTCCTTGTTGTTGACCCATGAAGGGTGGGTTCTCTTTGAACCATCCCAGCACACAGGTGGCACCAGCTGTCCCTCTCTGCCTCATCCCCAAGGCTTCTCACGAGGTCTCCTCACCCGGGAGGTGTGGGTGCTGTTCTGGGTGCAGCTCCATTCTGGGCAGAGGGGTGCAGCCATGAATGGGGATGTGGTGGGCAGAGGGATCCCATCCATCCATTTCCATTCTTCAGAGGGATCCCATTCATCCATTTCCATTTTTCAGAGGGATCCCATCCATCCATTTCCATTTTTCAGAGGGATCCCATTCATCCATTTCCATTCTTCAGAGGGATCCCATCCATCCATTTCCATTTTTCAGAGGGATCCCATCCATCCATTTCCATTTTTCAGAGGGATCCCATTCAGCCCAGCTATGGAGAGCATGGCTGATGATGCAGGACTGTGTCCCAGGAAGGGCAGTGGGATTCAGGTGGTGTCTGGAGCACAATTCTGATGTGGAGCAGCTCAGGGAGCTGGGAAGGGTCTGGAGCCCCAGGAGAGGCTGAGGGAGCTGGGAAGGGGCTCAGCCTGGAGAAAAGGAGGCTCAGGGGGACCTTGTGGCTCTGCACAGCTACTGACAGGAGGGGACAGCCGGGGGGCTCTGGGAACAGGGACAGGGACAGGAGGAGAGGGAACGGCTCAGGCTGGGACAGGGCAGGCTCAGGTTGGATATTTGGAAATTTTCTTCACAGAATGGGTCAGGCACTGGCAGAAGGCTGCCCAGGGCAGTGGTGGCATCCCCACCCCTGGAGAGGTTTAAAATCTGTGTGGATCTGGCACTTGGGGACAGGGGTCAGTGTTGGGCTGGGCAGTGCTGGGAGAAGGAATGGTTTGGCTCTGCAGGATTTTCCAGCCTGAAGGATTCCTGTGATTCTGCTGAGTGCTTTAGCCCTTGGGTCCTAAACTTCAGGGGCTTGCAGAAGGTCCCTGTGAGGCTGAGCAGGTGAAGCTTGGCACTGCTAAATCCCAGACAGACCCTGCTGCTCCACCCCTGCTGGTCTGTCTGGTGGGGCTGTAGGAAACCACGATGGATCACAGTGACTCAGGTGGGGAAGGTGACCTGCACAGGGAATTCAGAGAGGTTGTAGCCTTATCTGCTTGTCCAAGGGGTACCAGACTTTTTTTTTCCATGGATTATTTTCCCCTGCTCCTGTTCACAGCCCTGCTGGGAATGTCATGCTTTGTGTTCATGTGGGAAGTCCCTTTCCAGATTAAAGAGCTGGAGTGGGTGTTTTCTCACCTGTAATTAAAAGGAGCGAACCTGTGACTTTTTAGCAAAGAAAGCCTGAGTTTGTGAGTGTTTAGAGGTTATTAGAGTTAAAGTGTTTCAAGAAATCCAAACAGTAAAAACCCAGATAATTCAGATATCACTGTCTGGAGTTTAAAAATAAGTGAGGCAAATTTCTGAAAACATCACTAGATCAATAAAAAAATGAGGTGAGCCTAAAGCATCGCTTTTTATAATTAAGCCCTTCTGTGTTCATTTTTTACCCACAGACAATGGGGTTTAGGCTGTGAGCTGATGTTCTATTACTGCCATGAACCTACTTGGACACACCCAGGGCTCCCCAAAGGTTATAAAATTATATCATAGAAACACAGAACAGGTTTTTGTTCAAAATTACCTAGTTCCAGCCTCCCCCAGGACAGAGGCACAGAGGGCTTCCCCTGTCCCAGGCTGCTCCCAGCCCTGTCCAGCCTGGCCTTGGGCACTGCCAGGGNACCTTTCTCTTGACCAGACTGAACATCCCCAGCTCTGCCAGCCTTTCCTCTTACAAGGATATTCAGTGCTGATGTGTTCACCAGCCACCTTGGAATCCTGTGGTGCTCACCAACATCCTCTGCTGTGGGTCTCAGGTGTACCTGGAAATCCAAAGTCGCTCAGCACCACTCCAGGTGCAGATTGGAGCTGAGCATCTTCCCCCAGCAGGTTTGGTGTTGGGTACCAGTGCTCCCCACACAGATCCCACCATCAGCTGGGCTCCTGCTCTGAATACTAAATCCTGAGACAGAGAGGAGAAGCCCGAACACTGATTAATTTGAGCCTGCGCTGCTCTTATCCTGGTTTCAAAGTAATTGTCTCTCTTGTCCACAATTTTCTCCCCTTACATTTCACTGCATATTTATTAGGTTTTTGTGAGGCTATCTGCAGCCACATTAAACCAATTTACTTCTTGAAATGTCTGACCTTTGATCTTCCAGCCACTGCCTTTCGGAGCCAGAAAAAGAGCCTTTAATAACGTGTCACATGAAAGGCTGGCTGCAGAGCCTGTCGCTTGCACACCCCAACTCCAGTTAATAAACTATTGGATGAATCAATTATTGCCTCATAATTGTTACCTATATTTTTCTGCTAAACAGGAAGAGTATTTCCCCCCCTCTTCTCCCCTTCGCTTTGTAAGGCGAATGCGTGCAAACAGCTACAGCTAATATTTCTCAAAAAAACATCCTCAATCTTTGTAACCAGTTCTGATCTTGGCAGACGTGTCGAGGGCAGGGGGGTTTGCAGAGACATTAGACTATCTGTGTGCATCTCATTTTAGGAATCCCTGCAGCATCTCTCTGTGCTTGTATCCTGAGTCCCTCTAGCTGCCCTCTGCAGCAGGCACAGCAGAGGAGAGGGGGGCTAGGTGGTTGCAGTGTTTTTCTGGGGGTATTTCTGCTGATTTCCTGGCAGCAGCAGTGAGGCAGGGGTGTGCCTGGACTTCTCCATCACAGCAAGGTTGGAAGCTGTCACCCCAATGACTGCACTCCTCACCATCACCTCCCAGCATCTCCTGGTGTCTTTGGGCATCAGGGCTGGATGCTTCTGTGTCATTGCTGAAGGACATCATCCTGCTCCAGGGGTGATTCCTCACCTCCCTAACCCATGGGAAGGACAGACTGGGGACAGGAACCCTTTCAGTGGGCTGCTGGCACCACTGGCACAGCCAGCTCTCCATGTTATGACTCAGGGCACCTCGCATCAGGGTCTTGTCTGCATCCAGCCACACCACACACCCTTTATTTTGCATTCCAGTGATGCAGTTGGAGTGTCAAATATGTTATCTCTTACTGCCACAGAGCCATAGAGCTCTTGGGGGGCTGCTGTGAAAAACAGAGGCAGATGTGGCCAAGCTGCTGTTGAAATTGGGATGGAGCTGGAGGGATGCAGCTCCCTGGGATCTCTGCAGCCTCTGCACACAGGACACTGCTGCCCTGAACCCCAAGAAGAAATAGGTCTAAGATCCCTTTTTTTCCAGGCTGCTGGCTCTCTGCACCTGGTTTGGGCTGCTGCTGGGGAGGATGAAGAACTTTGTTCTTCAACAAGAAGCCAGAGCATCCATGAGGCCCCAGGGGTACAGGCAGCAGGGCTTTGCTCAGGCTTTTGGGAGAGTTATCCCTGCCAGCTGCCCTGGCAGGGGCACATCCCTCCCTCCTGTGCTGAAATCAGAGCAGAGCTGGGTTTCACAGGGGTGGGACAGGCCAGGGAAGTTTAAGCACAGCAATTACAGTTTCTGTCACCTGCAAGGTTTTCTGATGCATCATTCTGGAACAGCCCAGGAGCTCCATTTCACTCCCAGTGACATCTCTCCAGGGCAGGAGCAGCCAGCTGTCCAGAGGGTACAGATCCATCCTGGAGGTGGCCTTGGCAACACACTTCAACATCTATGTATTATTTATTTCCCCTGACTCTTCTCATCTCTTACATAGTTGCTTAACAGCACCAGCCTTTCACAAAGGGATGGAGAAGGGCTGAAAAATGCAGGAGGCAACCCAGGTCTTCTCTCTCTGCTTAGATCTTCTCAGGGTGACCTCTCGCTTGCCATATGGGGAAGGCTCCTGACATCCCCAGCCTGCAGAACACCACAGCACTGAGCAGAAGCAAAATCTCGAGTTTCAGGGGAAGGAAAAGCCATCTGCATTGCTCTCTGGCACATCTGTGCTGATCTGGCTCTGTGAGCACATGGTTTCAAGCCTGTAGGATTCAGCCTCTTCAGAAAGGCTGGCATTAATTGCTGAAATGAGAAACGCTAAAAGCTGTGTAAAGAAGAGGTGGAGAGAAAGAGGGATGCATGGAAATACTCTGGGTTGATAATTCCTTGTGTCAGTCATGAGTTTGTTTACATTAGCATTAAGATTGTTAAGATGTAGGAGATCATCTGCTGGGCTTTGCCTGCCGTGGATACTGGGGGAGGTACAAGTGAGCCTCACTGGGGAATCACAGAAACATGGAATTGTTCAAGGTGAAAAAGTCCTCCAAGACCATCAAGTCCAACCTTGGTCCCAGCACTGCCAAGGCCACCCCTAACCCATGTTCCCAAGTGCCACATCCACATGGCTTTTAAATCCCTCCATGGGTATTGGGTATGAGGACTCCATCACTGCCCTGGGCAGTCCATGTCAGGACTGGACAACACTTTCCATTAAGAAATCCTCCCTAATTTCCAACCTAAACCACCCTCTTGCACAACTTGAGTCCATTCCTTCTCCTCCTGTCCCTGTCCCTGTTCCCAGAGCCCCCCCGGCTGTCCCCTCCTGTCAGGAGCTGTGCAGAGCCACAAGGTCCCCCCTGAGCCTCCTTTTCTCCAGGCTGAGCCCCTTCCCAGCTCCCTCAGCTGCTCCACATCAGAATTGTGCTCCAAACCCTCCACTTCAAAAGTTTCAGAGCAAATCTCAAATTTGAGATAAGATTCAGATGGTCCTGAAGACCTCAATAAACTTCCATAAAAAAATAAATGTGCCAAACCAGACCTTACTCTCATCATTGCTGATTGACTTTTGGATAGAGGTGCTTAATCTACATTCCAGCTCTGATCCTGACTCTCACCTTGCTGCCTGCCTTCTGAGGCAGGTAAAAAGTCACGACTGGGCACACATTTTATTCAGGACTGTTTCCAAGTTCAGCTTCAGAGAGGAAGTCAGCCTGGAATAAGACAGGGATGGGTGGAAGTACCTGTGTAAGTCCTGGCCATGGAAAGCCACAGCACCACACTGACATGGAAGTCCTGGAAGCTCCTGCAGAGCCTTCCACCTTGTCCTTGGGTGTCTCAGAAATCAGCACTTGGCTTTCAGAGCCCTGTCACTGTGGTCTGATTCTCCTTACAAAGATGCTGTCACTTCTGCCTCTTTTACATTTAACATCCTGTGATACCCTGGCAAGACCATCCCAGCTGAGGTGCTGTGCATTATTTTCCAGCCCTAAATCCATGAATGCTCAGCTTGTGACCCCCACCCCAGGTGGGCGAGGAGAAATTCAAGCCTTTTTGACCTTCAGCTTCCCTCCTTGGGAGATGAAATTAATACTTCCTGCCATACCTTGGAGGGATGCTGCTGGGATTAATTAGTTAATAGAACAAATCTCGTTCGCCTGCCTCCGTGAGGGCAGCCATCGTGTGGCTGAGTCCAACACCCACCTTTCCAATGACCACAGGGGACCTTGGGCCTCTGTGGCTGGGATTTTGCCACGGCTTGGGCGGGAGCATCCTGTGGATCCTGCCAGGACCCACCCCTTGTGTGGCGAGGCTGTAGCAGAGATGCCGCGGATGCCTCCCTGCAGCCCCACACCGCATAATTCCAGGCTCTCAGTGCTGCCTCTGCAAAGGTAGATTTGGTTTTCTATTAATAAGGGGATAATAGCACGGGAAACCTGGCTGCAGGATGGCCCATGCCCAATTACTGCGGTCCTTGGGCTACAGCAGCAGCTTCCCTGCAATTATCCCACCGCGCGCCAGCACAGCACAGCCCTCTGCGTTTTATTCTTAGCAACACAGCCCCGGGCAAGGTCAGGGGGGTCCCTGCAGCAAAAGCCTCTGGCTGGGGGATGCTGGAGTGGAGATGGGGGATGGCAGAGCCTCCTGGTGTCTCTCACCTGCTGGGGATGGGGCTGGTGGGGGTGCCCTGTGCCCCAGAATGTGCAGTCGTGAGGCTGGCAGCAAAGCCATGCCCTGTTTTGTCCTTGTCCCAAGCCAGGTGGTGCCAGGGGAGTCCTGGTAACTCCCAAGGGATGTATTGGGTGCTCTGGAGTCATATCAATCAGTCTCAATTTTTGGGGAGGCACGGAATTCCCAATCCAGTCAATATGCAGGGGTGGCCTTGGCCACGCTGGGTTAACATTTAGACTTGATAATCTTATAGGGGTTTTCCAACTTTAACAATTCTGCAGTTTGAGGTTGGATGTGATGCTTGGTCTTGGTCCCAGTGTAAAAGGGGTTGTATGGAAGCTCTCTGCTGGTTTGCACCTACTTAGCAAGCCCACAGTGGAATCAAGAGGTAGGAAGGGCAGGGGATAGTCTAAGATTTGGGGAAATGAGGGTGAATTTCTTTTCCAGCACATTCCCAGTGCATCTCTGGGAGGTCACTTTCCTTCTTCATCCTTCAGGTAGGTATCCATAAACATGGTTAATGGCCTGGCAAGAGGGATACAGTGAATAGAGCTGCATTCCAGGTAGGGAAATACTCAAAGCCAAGCCACCCAAATCACTCTAAAAATGCAGAAGACCCTTTCTTAAAGTTGTGTTGGTTGTGGGGAAAAAAAGATGAATGAAAAATATGTGTCAAGGATAAAAAGTGATGCTTAAAGGGCAGGAGTAAAGCCTTTCTGTGAGAAAAGTCCAGCTCGAGCCTGTGCTGTTTCAAATTAAGTTTTTGGTTTCCTAGAGGCAGCAGACAATGGTTCACTCAATTCTCTCCCCACTGTCATTAAAACTCGAGTGTGTTGTCTGGATATAGTATTTTGCCCTACCTTAAGAGCTCTAATCTTTTTAGGACCATTTCTTGCCGCTATCTGCAGACACTCGAAAGCCTTCTCAACCGCGGAGTGAAATACAATCCCTGTCTTGGGGAGCTTTCCCTCCCCTTTGTCTTCTGCACAGACAGAGGGAAAATTACCACTTAACAAATCTGCCAGGTCTGAAATTTTCTCCCCCCCTCCTTCACCCCTTTTGCAGCTATCATTTGTTGGGGGTTGCTTTCTCCCAGTGCCATCTGCCTTTTGCAGGGAGATGGCGAGCAGCGTTTTATTGTTTGCAGAACAATTCCCTGCAATTTGCTGTTCGCTATTTCTTTCGGACTCCTTTAATCCCTTTTTTTCACTTGCTGCTGCTTATTTTTAGCTTGCACACCATTTGTGTTTGTTCCCCTGAAACTGTTTATATTTTTAAAAGCCTCGCTTCGTTGGTACTTTTTTTTTTGAGGGTCCCTTCTTGCATGCAAAACCCTCCCTGCCCTGTCCTTTCCCCAGCACCCTGCCAGGCTGGGTGGTAGAAGGAACGAGCTGTCATTCCCAACTTCTCTGACTATCCCTGTTTTTCCCTGGAATCCCTCTCTTCTTTCATGCCCACATAATTTTGGTTTTATCCAGTGAAAATCCCAGCTGAACTGTGGAGGTGCTGAGTGATGCCACCAGCACAAATGCTGCCAATTCCAGCTCCCTTTGGGGTGATTTACCCTGTGCTAGTGCACTTCAACATCCTCTGGCTATGCCAGGTGCCAAAACACCACCAGTGATGGGCTGAGCCACCAGCTGTGGGGTGTGGGCTCAAGATTTAGCTCATGGCAACCACCTGGCATACAAGATTCAGTCCATGGTTTGGGTTGGAAGAACCTTGAAGGTCCTGCTATGATCAGGGACACCTTCCACTGTCCCAGGCTGCTCCAAGCCCTGTCCAACCTGGCTTTGAACAATTCCAGGGGTCCAGGGGCAGCCACAGCTGCTCTGGGCACCCTGTGCCAGGGTCTCACTGTCTTTGTTATGAAAAACTTCCTCATATCTAATCTAAATCTCCTCTTCTTTAGTATAAAACCTTTACCCCATGTCCTATTGCAACACCCCTGCTAAGAAAAGTTTGTCCCCATCAGCACCCATGGGGTGGCCCTGACCTGAAGCCCCTCTGAGCTTTGGCTGCCTCTATCCTTGAATAAAGCTGAGCTTTAGATGAGAGCTAGTTCTAGACTGGTAGTCTAGACAGAGGGTTGAGTTGGGATTTGTAAAAGCTGACATCAAATTTTGGCTCTGCCCAGGGTTTCATCCACTGCCTTTGCAAATTGCCAAGTCTCTCTATTCCTCTTCAGCACTAAACAGGTGATCTCTTTTTTTCTCCCACTGTTTGTTTGGAGCACAAGCATTTAGTCTCACTCATACACTGTCTTTAAAAGAATGAACATCCAACTCACAGCTATAAGCCACTGGTGCAGTTTAAATGGTCACTACAATTAATAGCAATAGTAATAATAACAGTAATTTTTATGGTACTACTAGTAGTAATAGTAATAATAATAATAATGGTAATAATCCTTGCCCAGTAGAAACTTAGTCAGATCTGAACATGCTCTGAGCCATCATCAGTAACCAATACTATTGGATATTTTTATTTCTTTGCTTGTATGTGCACTGGTAGGGCTATGCCTCACTCCTGTTATTCAGTGCTGCAGCTGGAGAATTAAAATCCATCTTTTCTCTGGCCCCCTCTCAGGATTCACAAACTGAAGCAGGAGTTTTCTTGTCCGTACAAACATCCCCTGATCTGCCCCAGCTGGCTGCCCTGAGGGCAAGTAGCCACGTCCAGCATGACCCCCTTGTTCCTGAGCTGCGCCAACTGTGTCCACTGTGCCAGCCAGGAATTTATGTTTCATTTGTCCCTGGTGGTGCTGTCTTCTCCCTCGTTAATATTGCAACAGCCATTCCTCCCTGGGAGCACCACCTGGCCCCAGGAAGGCTTTGAGCCTCCCTTTTTCAGGCAGGTACACAGTAACTCTCCTAGCTCCATCCTTCCTGCAGACTCAAAGCCATTGCTTCTTTCCTGGGATCACTCAGAAGTGGATTTATCACAATCATCATGTCTCCTTTTTTTTTTTTGTTTTTTTTTTTTGTAATGATGAGGTGAATTTATGTTGGAAAACATAACTTGAATTATGTTGGAAGAACAACTTGAATTTCCTGACCTCAGAAATTATCAGGAATAGATCTGGAGACACTTTCATTTCGCTGCCTTTATTTTGATTTTCCTGGAGGTGCAACCCCAGAGCTGCATCTTTAATTGCTGTTTTCATGAGCATCACAGCAAATGCACTGTGGTTTAGGGGAAAAAAAAAAGTGGGATCTCTGTTAATAACCAACACATCTCGCTGCCAATATCTCCGACCAGCACAACAGTGTTATTTCTCCTGTCTCCTAATAACAAAATGATTTTCTCTGTTGTCTTTCAACATCTGATGAGTTCTTGCTCCCATTTCCCTTTAATAAGTGCTATTTTGTTTCCATTATTACTCAATAGTAAAATCTTTTCCCAGCGACTTTACCAGAAGTAGATTTACAGCTGTGAAAATAAGCTTGGGTGTGATGAGATCTTGTAGTTTTATTATCTATTAAGTGCCTTGCACGACTTTGTCGTTATCAAAATGTAATTATGCATTTAAATACTTCCATCATCTCTGCTTGTTGGTTTGTTTGTTGGGGTTTTTTTTTCCCTTTAGGAGGGAAATGGTGAAAAAATCTCCAAAAATTGAAGCTTAGTATAACTCAGAATACGAATGCCACTGGCTTTGCTGGCCTCTTCCAGGGGAAGGGCAGAAAAATCGCGTGCAGCCACGGTGCGGATCTGCCCAGGGTGACTTTCGTGTTAAGACACATCTTTGGTTTGGTTTGGATTTTTTTTCCCTCCATGCACATGGAAAAAGCCTGCATTTCCTGGTCTGAGATACGGCATTTACTGATCCCTGCTCGGAGCTGGATGTGAATTGTCGTCGGAGGCTCTGGGCGTGGGCGAGTCATTGTATAATGCCCACACCCTTCGGGTGGCTTAGGGTGTGGCGTTGTCTTTGCCTCACCGTGCAGTTTTAAGATGTATTATTACCCAAAAGCAACACGCCCTTCCGTGCTTCTTTTGTTTTTATTAGGGAGTGCTCCGAGCCAGCGCTCCCCGCACCTGGCAAAGCCAGGATGTGCAGCTCCTCTGAGGCTTGCCCGGGCTTCCCGCTGGGATTCCCTCTCTCCGTGGTGCTTTGGGGTGGGAGCAGGCCAAATTCCACCTCCATGGGCTTGATGGCTTCCAACCAAAGGGTCTGGCTTGGCGGAAGACCACCAAGGACTTGGGCTGAGCCTACCTAGGCGGGGCTCCCAGGCAGCGCTTACCTAGACAATGCTTTCTGTGATGAGTAGGGGTGGGAGATGGAGAGGTGGGAAGGTATTTCTGTCAGAAGTGGACAGGGCAGGAGAGGATTACCCCTTTTGTGGTGGACTTGCAGCCTGATCCCTGTTTTGGTTTTCCCTTTGGCTGGACATGCTCCATACGAGGGCTTTTGGATCAGTGCCTCAGTTTCCCAACCTCCTGGCAGCTGCCCAGCCACTTCCCCCACATGCTTCAAGTCCTGAAGGTGACCAACCAGTTCTTTCTCCAAGTGGAGCCATTTCCTTCAAACTGTTCAGGAAAGAGGTGTCACGGTGAAGAGCCCACTTCAAACATCCCCAGTATGGCCATTTGTAGAAACACACCCCACAGGTGGCACATCTTCTCCATCCTGGCACAGCCACTGTGGGGATTCTTCCATCATCTCCACCTGGACAGCCCTCAGGAGCATTCCTGGTGTCAGTGGTGACACCCATCAGTGTCACTTTGCTCTCCTTTAGGTTGCTGCCACCTTCTCCAACCACCCAGTTTTCCTTCTGTGAAGAGTTTCATTACTTTTTCTTGCCTGAAGCAGGGGGCCGTATTTAAATGAAACACATCCAAGGAAAACTTGCAGAGAAGTCTCACCTTTCCTGTGCTGCATGATTGAATAGGGGGACAAAGATGCAACCCCCTTATTACAGTAATATAATTTTCCGTCTCAAATAGGAACCAGGGATGTTTTAATGATTGGGCTCATTAGGTGGACTTTCCACTTAAAGTGTCTGTCTGGCAATTAAGTCTGGAAAAAGCATGACTGATGACCACACCTTCTGTGACTTAATGGGGAGTCTGAAGGCTGATCTTATTATCACACTGATACAGTCTGTGATAAAAAAGAATTTAAGATACTCTCCAGAGATTTATTTTCCCATTAGGAAACTGCCAGGAGAAGGTTAAGGGAACTCGTAAGGTCAAAGCTAAACAGAGGAAAGTACTAAACACTTGGGATACAGGTGGGCAAAAACAGGAGGACAAGATTTCCCCTCTTGGCTCCTCTATTGACCTGTTTTGTGGCCTTCACCAAGTCACTTTCTTCCTGTTTTTTCCAGCAGGAGTGGTGACCACTTTGTTGGGCCCTGTGGTGTCAAGTACTTGATGTGGCAGCACCACGTCTTTGCCTCAGTGACACAAGTCCCTGCTGCCTTCCACTGCTGGATGAGCATGTGGAAAAAGTGCTGTGGAATGCAAGGAAGCACAGGTTTCCTTGCTACAGGAGAGTAGTGGTGGTGATTAGGGCAGGGAGCTGGAAAAGGTGGAATTTCTGTTCTCCAGGAGGATCCTCATGGGTCCTCAGTGACTCCCTCACCTATTCTGTCTGCTTTAAAACATGACCTGCTGTAATATTTTACTTAAGCCTAGTGTTTAAAGGACTGGAACTTATTGCAGAGCTCACTGTGTTGGCTCCAAACCTCCTGTTGGGTACCATTTCACTGACATTAGCTTGCTGTAGCTTGTCAGTGATTTTAACTCTGCTGATGGGTTGAATGCCCCAGGATAGAGGAGCCGACTCTTCTGGCTTTGTACTTCACTTTAGCTTCCTTAAGTACAGTGGGGAGAGATAATTCAGCTAAATACATTCCATTACAAAGTGAAGGTTTTGGTCACAAAGAACTGCTCTGCGTCTGGGTCAGTTTTGTCAGATTAATGGTGGAATTGTGAAAAAAATGGAAGCGTTTCATTTCAGCATCTGCAAAGTGAAAGTCTTGACTCTCACAGGCAGTGTGATTTGTTTAACTCAGCGTTTGCAGTGGTTTTGATTCAATAGGCGCCTGGAATTTAGGAAAACATTTTGTTTCAGGCTGAGCAAGTCAATTTTTAACATTTTTCCGTTCCAGAAAGGAGAAGTCCTGCTCACTCCCACTGTTCTTCTCCTGAAAAGCCTCCTCCGCTTCACTCTGCATCCTTTGCAAGGGGGTCTTGGCAACTCCAGCCCTGTCTCATCCACTAGAAAAACAAAGAGTCCCAGACTTTTCTTATCATCCCTCCACTTTGTCTTCCCTCTGTGCCAAACAGAGTTTTGGGAGGCAATCCCTCCTGACCCCCCCCAATATACTACTTAGATTTGTGTGGAAACTAAATAATTGCATATAAAGGCATTTTACTCTATGTCTTTAAGGAATCCTTTTGAAGTTGACTCTTTTGACCTTCAAGGCCCCGGATAATTTTTTCCTTCTCTGTTTTCCTCCTCTTTGTTGTTCCCTGCACTCCCATAATCTCCTCTCCTGCCTGCTTCCTTCACCTCCTCCCACCCTGCTCCAGTTATCTGCTCCCCGTGTTTGAGGCATGCAGTGGCTGGTGCAGCCAGCATCCTCCTCTGCCCCACCAGCCTTCCTCTCACTCCTCTCTGTGAGGAGCCTCTCCTGCCCACCCTGCTCTCTCCAGATGATGTTTTACCTGCTCTCTTTCCACCCCTCAAATTGCTTTTTTAATCTCCCTCCCATTGGGAAATGTTCAATTAGGGGACCTGCCTTAATCTTCTGGCCGGCCAAGTGCAATACGTCCACCCACAGCTTTCAGCAGGGGATGGGCTCCCTTCCCTCTCTCTGGACAGGAGCAGGGCTCCACCCTCCTGTTCTTATGGCCTTGTAACTGTGTGAGCTTCCTGAGCTGAGTCCACATCGTGTCCATCACCCCTGACTTCTCTGCTGGCCTCGTGGGCTCCCTGCAGGTGCCTATTGGGGTTGTACCTTCCCACGCTACCCAGCACTCAGTGGGGTCCTGCATCCTCTGACCAGACCCTGAGACTCACAGAGTTAGGAGGGATTCAATTAAAGAGGTTTCAGACAGTGAGAAAAAAAAAAAACAACAAATGTTTAGGTAGTATGTGAGAATTGCTAGAGAGTCTCCGTTTTACAGCTTCAGGGAATGATTTTTTCTGTTTTGCCAAGAGTTGCAGCATTCCTGGGGTAAATAGGATTCGGCTGACCTATCACAGAATCAGGGATTGGTTTGGAAGGAATTTTTAAAGCTCATCTAGTCTAACCCCCTGCCATGGTCAAGGACACCTTCTGCTATCCCAAGTTGCTTCAATCCCTGTCCTACCTGGCCTTGAGCCTTTTCAGGGATGGGGCAGCCACAGCTTTTCTGGACAACCTGTGCCAGTGCCTCACCCCCCTCAGTGTAAAGAATTTCTTCCTTCTTTCTGGCTTCAATGGGACAAGCAGTCTTCTTTCTAAAGAGTAAATAGAGCTCTGAATAAAGGATGTGTACACATGCACACACACATATTTCATGGAGATATTTAGGCATGGGAGTGCTGGTATTGGAGGGGAAGCCAAGCTCTCACCCTGCATTTATCTGGGCAAGGTCTTCCTGCTTATTCACCGGGAGGGAGGAATATGGGTTTGCTCCTGGTGGAGGTAAATATTCACAGCGATTTCACGAGGACTTGCACTCCTCCTGCAGTGAATGTGAGAGCTGAGAAAGGGCAGCAGTGTTGGCCTCACGAGGAGCTGCTCCCCCTCCTCTCCGGGGTGCAGAGTTCATTTTTCCACTGACGCATCCCTGACAAACGCCCAGTGAGAGCTGGCATGGGCAGCCAAGTGATTGTGTTGTCAAGGCAAAGACCAGTGAAAGAAGAGCAAGATTTATAACCCTCTGCTGCTCAGAGGGTTGCAGGGGAATGGCCCAAAGCCAGGAGTCATGCAGGCATGGCTGATACCGTCTTCAGTCTTCTGCCAAGTGTGGGCTTGGTGGTGGCTGATGTGAAATGGGCTGCACAGCCCTGGTCCAAGTCCTGGTGGGCATGGTTCCACATCACAGAAACCAGCCATGCAGTTGACGCTTCCACTGACAGTCTTAGCAGAAAGATGGGTTGCTGAATTTGTCCTCAAAGTTGAAAAAAAATTAGAAATACAAAGATTTTTGCAGCAGGAAGAGCTCAGCCTTCTACCAGGGAAGCAGGTGACCCCAGAAAACCCAGCACACACACACACGACTGTGGTGGTGGGTTTAGTATGCTCAAAAGCAGTGAGGGCAGGGCTTTAGGTTGCTCTGTGGGGATGTGGCCTCAGGTGCAGGTTGCCTGCATACCTGTGGTTGTTTTATTTCATCTGCTCTGTGCCTCGGCTCCCTATCTGCACAACTGGAACACAGGGTCAGGGAATAGTTTTGTTGGAAAGAACCTTTGAAAACTCCTGATCTAACTTCCACCTCTCAGTCAGGCTCATGCCCTTGTGTGGCTGAGTTTTGAGCATCTCTAGGGATACAAATCCCAGCTTTTCTCTGGCTTCATGGTTCAAGGTTTGACCAGTCTCTTACTAGGAAATGTTTTTCTTATGTCTGATATAAACTTGCTTTGCTGAAACTTCTGCCCATGGCTTCTCGTGTTCTGAGAAGAGTCTCAACTTTTTTCTCTGGAGTTTTGCATTAGGTAGGTAGATGAAAAAATGAGATTTCCCCCTTCATTCCCTCTTCTCTGGGCTGAACTAAACTCTCTCCTCTCACCTCATGTGACCATCTTGGTGCCTCCACAATGGCAGTGTCTCTCTGGAGACTCCAAACTGGACACAGTGCTCCAGCTATGGCCTCACAAGTGATGAATGGAATGAAAATTAACTTACCTTGACCTCTGGCACCATCTGAGTGTGTGCCTGGCCATGTCACTGAGTTCTGGGCACCTTCTTGGCCACCAGGTCTTTGTCTACACCAGCACAGGTGGTAATTGCTTCCTCTGAGGTGAAATGGATGGGAAATGCCAAGGTCTTGGCAGAGTTTGGCAGATTGTCCATAAAAACTCAGGGTCTAGGGGATCAGATGGGGCAGGAGCTTGGCCATGTTGTGTTCCCATCTACATCAAGAACCAAGCAAGGCTCAGATTTCTTCTTTGAAAGATTGAAGCCAACTGCAGAGAGGTGAGGTAGCTGTGGGAGCTGGGAAGTGCTGTAGAAAGGCTGAGGACACTCAGAAACACTTTTTTTATTGTCTCAGGTTTGTTCAGAGGAGGTGCAGCTCGTGCAGGCACCGTGGTTGCTGATTCAGTACCTGCCCTGTGAATATAATAGGAAGATTTCTGTCTCTACCACTGCCCATCCATCACCTTTCACAAGTCTAGGAGCAAAAGGAAGAGGAATAACAAGAAAATAAAGAAACATTGCAGCCAGAAAGCTATCCTCTATGTTTCACAATTCTATAAATTATGCCCTTTCCTTCCTCTTTAATCGCCAGGCATATAAAATATGCTTGCAGCAGAATCATATCCTTCCATTAAAGTTTCAGAAGAGAAATACAAGTCCCATCTGCCTGTTTAGCAAAGCAGGGCAGTGCACAACCATTTCTTTCTTCAATCCCCCCTACCACCCCCCACCTTAACACCTACTTTATGGCAGGAGTTTTCTCTTTTAGGACCTGCTGTTTATTTCATTTTCTAATTTCAGCATGGGTTTCCCAAGCAATCTCCTCTTTGTTCTCTCACGGGTCTTTCTCCAGCGCCTTCACATTCAAATGCACCTGAAGGGCACGGGTGCAATCTGCCCTTGGTGAGGGTCAAAGGAGAAAAAAGGTGTTTTAGAACTTGAGCAGGGTCCTTTGGGGTGTGTTTCTGCTCTGCAGAAAGGACAGACACTGTCTGAACAGCAGGAGCTGGCAACAGTGAGAATTATTAACCTGGACTGTGGGGGCAACCATGAGCTTCACTGCCTTGCTCCCAAGGATGTAAATTTTTATTTCTGTTGTTCTGGAGTCAGGTTGGGCATGAGATCTTAGGGCTGTGTTGTCTGCATGACAGGCAAAAGCAGGGAGTGTCCCATGGTGCCCCCTGTGCAAAGGGGAGGGAGAGGAGGTGCTTTGGGTGCAACCTCTGTGAGTTTGGGTGGGAGGGCAGTGGGGTGGGGGGACGTGTGACACAACCTGTGCCTGGCTGTGCATGTGAGCAGGGCTGGCTCACAATTTTGGGAAGCAGTGATGGATGAGAGGGCACGACAGCCTCCACTTCTGGTTCAACCCACTGGGTCTCCATGGAATCCAACAGTGGTTTGGGTTGGAAAGGGCTTTTAAAGGCCACCCAGTGCCACCCCTGACATATGCAGGGACACCTTCCACTGTCCCAGGCTGCTCCCAGCCCTGTCCAGCCTGGCCTTGGGCACTGCCAGGGATGCAGGGGCAGCCCCAGCTGCTCTGGGCACCCTGTGCCAGGGCCTGCCCACCCTCCCAGGCAGCAATTGCTGCCCAATCTCCCAGCTGGCCCTGCCCTCTGGCATTCCCTGGCAGCCATGCCCTGGGTGCTGTCCCTGCAGGCCTTGTCCCCAGTGCCTGTGCAGCTCTCCTGGAGCCCCTGGAGGCCCTGGCAGGGGCTGGCAGCTCTCCCTGGAGCCTTCTCTTGTGCAGGGCAGCGCCCCAGGTGTGCCAGGCTGGCTGCAGAGCAGAGGGGCTCCATCCTCCTGATATTTTTTTGTTTTGTTCTCAGTACCTGTTCAGTGTCTCATTGTAGTCTACACGAGACATGTGCAAACTGGCTCAAATCATTATTTACAGCACTGCACCCTTAGAAATCTCTCCTATCCAGCAGAAGGACATGTACCTCTTTTTTTTGCCATAAAGCCTCATTTTTATTCAGTGGCATTCAGAGCAGAGTGGATCCAGAGGGCTGGGGCCATGCGTCTGAATTTTCCGTGCCTGGAGATTTACACCCGCACTCCTGCTGCCATTAAAGGTGCCCTGCTCCAAGTATAAATCAGACTGTGCTCTGGTAGATGTTTTATGTGTTTCCCAGAAGTCGTGTGCAGAGCTAGGAAGGACCCACTGCAAATTTCTGACTTTTGGGGGCTTCTTTGAGTGCTGCTGGGGGAACACAACCACAGGGGGATTTATATTCCCTTTTCCTGAAGGGTTCACCAGAGAAGAGACTTTGCCTTTTTTTTTTTTTTTTACCACCTTGGGCAAGAAGCTGTTTGGTTTGATATAGGTTCAAATTTTATTTTTAAGCAAAATATGAGAAACACAGGAGAGGAAACCGCACTCTGTTCCTTAAAATTAGTGGCAGAAAAGACAGGGCTACAAAAATATTCTGTGATGCACACACTTGATGAGCATGTACCTTGGCTAAAGCAGGGTTGAGGAGCTCTGGGTGTCCAACAGGACTGCACCTTTTCATCTAAAGCTGGGGTTTTTTTGGGTTTTTTTGGTTTTGGGTTTTTTTTTTAAATAAGGATTCAGCTCCTGGGCTTAGGATGTCCTGTAGTCCATCTCTGTGTGCAAAATGTCAGCAGCTCACAGTGGGCTTTGATTCTGCAATACCATTTGGAAAAATGAGTGGAAACCAAACCCATCTCAGACCTCAGCCTTCCAGTAGGAGGAAGGTGCTAAAAAAAAGATGGAAGGCAACTTTTTACATGGGCAGATATTGAAAGGACAAGGGGGAACAGCTTCTCACTGCCAGAGGGCAGGATTAGATTGGGCATTGGGAAGAAATTCTTGGCTATGAGGGTGGGCAGGCCCTGGCACAGAGAAGCTGTAGCTTCTCCATCCCTGGAAGTGTCTAAGACCAGGTTGGAGGAGGCTTGGAGCAGCCTGGGACAGGGGAAGGTGTCCCTGCCCATGGCAGGGGTGGATTTGAATGACCCTTAAAGGTCCCTTCCATCCCAAACCATTCTATGAGTCTCATAACCTGCCTGAGGGAGGCTGTGTTCAAGGCCACAACTTGGGGAAATAGAAAAGAGAAATTTGTGGGTGATTTGGCCATCCACCTCCCCTTAATCCCCTTCTTGTTGCTCCTGACCAGGTGAGACAGGAATCTCTCCTGGATTTTTAAGTCTCCGTGCTTTGCCTCCCCTGATTCAACTCTCAGCCTTCAACAACCACGGAGAAAGATCCCAAATCCCCTTTTTTTTTACCCTCCACAAAAGCCGGACCGACCAGCAACCACCAGGGCAGGGGGGAGCAGCCCAGCTCCTGGCTGCCTCTGCCAGGCACACGCCCACAGCACCATTACCTTGTAATTAAATCTCTTTTTCCCCCGACTGGAAGGATCCTGCCATAAACAAGGGCTTTCTCTGACCATAATTGTGGAGGGCACGGCTCCGCAGTAACTCGGGGCTTTGTTCTGCCAGCCCTCTGCCTCTCCTCAGGTATGCCAGCAATGCGAGCGGAACTCCCCGGAGCGACCTGACACCAATCCCAGGGCAGGGTTTGCAAACACAGCCAGTGGTCAAAACGGGGCTGAAGTGCCCTTATAAATATTTTGAAGTGCCGGCTTGGAAAAGGAAAGTCCCCGGCGTGCTGAGGCGCTGGTGTTTTCACCCAGCGGCTTTGAAGTGTGGTGTGAGCAAAGCTGCTGGGCTCCTGCCCGTCCCTGGAAAGGACTGGGGGGACAGAAATATACAGATCTGTGCGTTTAAAGCTGTGCAAGGGGTTGTGTCCACTCCCCTTTTTTGTCATGTGTCCCCGTGGACAAACAGTGGGGGAAGAAATTAATGTGCTGCCAGGGGTGTTCTGTTCGTGGGATGGATGTGAGACAACATCAGGTGGGTCAGGGAGATCCACAGGTGTGGTGGGTGGATGGAGAGGTAAATGCTTCCAAGTCTGTTCTATTGTAGCCCCTCATCTGGTGAGTTTTCCTCTCCTAGAGAGTCATCACTGCAATTTATTTAACCAGAGCCTGTCATATTCATGCTGTAGAAGGAGATGTGAGGCCCAGACAGTGAGGTGGCAGGCAAAGTGGGGTCAAACACTGATGTTCTCCCACCCAGGACAAAAAGTAAGTCCTAGGATGGTGTGAGTCGTTCCACTTGTGTGCAGGTGCTCTTCAGAACATTGCCCAACCACAAACTCACACCCAGAGCATCCTCCAGCCCTTTGCTCAGGAGGTGAATCAAACCTGCACCCTGGGGAGAGTACAAAGGAGCAGCCATGTGCTCCCCACACACGTGCAGTGCCCTTCTCCAGCCCACAAGTCCTTGGTGTTGCTGTTGTGTTGGATGTTTGATTTTTTTTTCTTTGCCCTTTTTTTTTTGTGTAAGAGAACAAGAGCAAAGCAGCTGCTCCAGAAGATATCCTGTGTGGGAGCTGAGAGCCAAAACATCCATAAGTGTGGGTAACACTGAGAAATTCAGGTGGAAAATGTCCTTAAAGGTGATCTGATTCCACCTCCTGTCATGGTATGGTACTCCTATGAATAACTATGAGAATTGTGAGCATCTCCCACATCATCTCACAACAAAAACCCTGATTGGTTGGGATTGGAAGGGACCTTAAAGCTCACCTCATTCCACCCTCCTGCCATGGCAGGGGCACCTTCCACTGTCCCAGGTTGATCTAAGTCCCATCCAGCCTGGCCTTGGGCACTGCCAGGGATGCAGGGGCAGCCCCAGCTGCTCTGGGCACCCTGTGCCAGGGCCTGCCCCCCCTCCCAGGCAGCAATTGCTGCCCAATCTCCCAGCTGGCCCTGCCCTCTGGCATTCCCTGGCACCCATGCCCTGGGTGCTGTCCCTGCAGGCCTTGTCCCCAGTGCCTGTGCAGCGCTCCTGGAGCCCCTGGAGGCCCTGCCAGGGGCTGGCAGCTCTCCCTGTGGTCTTTTCTGCAGGCTGAAATCTCCAGCTCTCAGTCTGTCTCAATATATCACCATGCACTGCAAGGTTTTCTGTGACATCCTGTCTGTTTCTCTGGAAGTTGTAGCACTTTAACTGGACCAGCCTAGCTGGAATTGTAGATTTCCCCCTGGGCAGATGCAGTCAGAGCTGTGCAGATGTTGCTTTACTCACCCAGCTGTGCCAGTGGAAGTTATGCCTCTCTCCTGGAGTTTGCTGCTGGAACCATACCCCAGGAGCACCAGCCAAGTTCTCTTCACCCACCTGCCCAAAGCAGTTGGAAGAAATCTGATTGCTGCTTTTTCCTAGCAGAAATTGGGATTTTCTTAACACCTTAAAGGCTGAGCTTTGTGGAGCAGTTACTCCTGTTCTAGTAGTGGATGAGAAGCTGGGGTTCCTTTCTTATGGCTCCAGCACATCTTGGATCAGAAAAGAGCACCTGTCCTCAGTCATGAAGTGCTCTGTGGGAGCATATGTGTGAAAGGGGATCATCTGCCTTGATAAAAGATAAATTTTCAGTGGTGTTTCTTCCTTCTGTAACCTCCTCATCCTCTTTGTGCTGGTGCAAATCCGGAACAACATCAGTTAAATCCCAGGAGTCAATCCAGAATTACACCAGGATAAATAAGAATACATTTTACCCAGCAAACCCCCCAAAAAATGCAGTTCAGTTCCAGCAAAGCCAAGCTGAGTCTATAGGCAGTGCCCTGTAATTCAAAGACTCCTTTGGACATCCCCTTTGAGCTGAGGCCTGTGAGCAGCTTCCCTCTTCCCTTAAAGCTGTTTCCTTGTAAAGCCTGAGTGAACTTGTGCATGTGTCAATGTTATGGTTATCACACATGTAATTTCATCTGACATTGTAATGACAGCATGGGGAGTTCAAAATGTAACAGTAAATATAGTTGTTAGGGGAAAAAAAAATACCAACATCCTAGCCCATCATCCTGAATGCCTCTTCACGTCATGGGAGGGATGCAGACAGACTCCAAACACCATCAGCATTTCTGGGTTCCAGTTGGAAACTGCCTGGAGTTCAGGATCGGCCAACACAAACAGGCGAGACTGTCTCTCTCTACATGTCAGGGCTGCATTTTCTCCTCCCTTTCCCTATTTGTATTTTTGTTTTGTTGTTGTTTTGGAAGGGTCACCCCTCTAAAAACTCTAAAGGAGTTCTCCCTGCTTGCTTGGGGTGTTGTGTGGCACGATGCACCCCAGGTCCTGCCCTCACCCTGGGCAGAGAGCTGAGTCCTGACTCGACCCCTGGTTATTTTTGAGTGCTGTCGGTTTGCATGCTGCATTGAGGGGTCACTTGCCAATTCCATTATAAGCCTCATTTACAACTCAGCTGGTTTAAATCAGATCAGACTGTGAGCTGGCATGTGCAAGGAGTCAGCTGGGACATAGGACTTGCCTGCTGAGGGACCTGATCCCACAGACCCCTCCTCTCCTGCAGAAGCGTTGGTTAAAAAAATTAATCCCGCTGATTCTCAGTGTTACTTTTTTTCCATGTGTTTGAGCAAAACATCTAAGCAGTGGATATTTTTCTTTTCCTTCTTCCAGGGAGAGTTCAAATGTTGGTTTTTTTTTCTGTTGGTCCTCCACCAGCTTTGACTATATTTACCAAGCTGGGCATGGGTGGGCCCTGCTGGATCGCACGGATTGCTCAGGCGGGTGAGGCTCTGCAGGAGCTGAGGGCTCAGCTGAGGGCTCAGCTGCTGTTTAGCTTGCAAGGTTGGCAGAGAAGCCAGGGACTTTGTGCACAGAAAGAGCTGAGATACAAATGAAGTCTGAATCTGACCCCAGATCTTCAGGTAAATTTCTCTGTAACCTTGAGAGATGGATTAAGCCATCTGGGAAAGACAGGGAGTTGCCTCTGGATATTTGGTGCTTGGGCCACTCTATAAGGTTATGCCCATATATTACCTGTGGTCTTCAGAGAGCTCATTAGATGGTTGGTTTACATATAAGAAGTCTGGATTAAAGTCTCATCTCCTTCCCTGACCATCCTGTGCTGAAACCTGGCAGTATTCCCACTAGAAATGCCCAGCTTAAGAGTTAGGCATGTGATGCATCTCACTTGGGTTTCAGCATGATCAGGACAATGTTGGCTTGCAGAAAAAAATGGTCATGGGACCACAGGATTATCAGATGGCTTGGGTTGGAAGTGACTTTTGAAGGGCATCTGGCTCCAGCCCCCTGCCTGGGCAGGGACACTTTCCACTAAACTGGGTTCCTCCAAGTTCTGTCCAACAGTTCTGTTCTGGGATGTTGGGATGGGGCAGCCAGAGGTTCTTTGGGCAACCTGTGCCTGTATTTTAGCACCCTCATCATCAGAGTTTCTCCCTTGTAGCTAGTTTGAATCGTCACTCTTTGTTTAAAGCCATCATCTCTCGTTTCCAAGGATGGAGCATCTGTGAAGCTCCTCTTTGGGGCAGCAAAGGATGGGGAGATGGAATATTCATCCACTCTGCTCCCCTCTGTGATGGGACAGGACCTGTAGGTGACTCAAAGGAGACACTCACAGGTAACATCTGTGTCTGTTTGGTCTCTTCTCTGAACCAGGGTCCTGAATTTTCGTCCTGTGTTGGGTTTGACTGTGACACCACCGTACAAGCCCAGGACTATCCTTCTGCCCATGGCTCAGATGATGGGGTGGTGGTGCTGGAGGGGCTGTGTCTTTGCAAGCTGGATTGGCATTGCAGGACAAGGTGCTCTGCAGAGGAACCTTCCATGAACACACCTCTCCAAAAGCCACCTCATGTCTGTGTGGGAACTCCTCTGGCCCAGCCATAGCATGGGAGCTCGTGTGTTTAGAGCTCCAGGACTGAAAAAAATGGCAATTACAAACCAATGAGGCTGCAAGGGCTCTCATGAGAGTCGAGCAGGAATAGAATCTTTTGAGTTATGCCAGAGTTAAACAGACCAATCTGAGGTACCTTTCTCCTAAATACCTGTGGGATTATGAGCCTAATGAACGGCAACACGGTGTCAGCAGTGCAGGGAACAGCAGGAGCTGAAAGGAGAAGCTGAGCTTGTGTTATGGGGCTTGGCCCAAAGCAGGCAGGGCTTCAGAGAGGTGCTGAGCATCTGAGGTTGTCCTCCTGAGAGAGAGGACAAAGCTCCTGCCTTGGTGTGAGTCTGGAAATAATTCAGACTTAGCAGCGTCTTGGCCAATGCACAGGGATGATGGAGAGTTTATATTAGGAAATTAAATGGGAATCAGCAAAAAGCCCCCCAAAAAGGGATGTGTGCCACTGGGGATGCCCAGTGATGCTGCCAGGGAGCCTGGGCAGGGTCTGGAGGAGCAGCCCTGCCCGGGCAGAGGATGGGGCTCAGCTACTGCCAATGCCACCGCCGAGCTGAGCTGAGCTTCCCACCCCAGCGCTGCTGGAGCCTGCCTGTACCTGCTCCCAAGCCGATATTAAGCCTGCTCAAACACTGCACCGCCTTCTCCTCACATTGTTTTCTGTACCCCACACCCAGCACCAAAATAGCGATAACCCCCCCTTCCCCACCCTCCTGCAGTGACTCAGGCTGGCGAGCAGGCACACATCTGCTTCTGATTTAGTGTGCGAGCGCTCTGACCCTTTTATTTTTAATCCCAAATCCCCCCCTCCCTTGGTGGCTTTCTCTCTGGGGGCGAGTGAGGGCAGAGGGGAAGGGGAAGCTGGATCCCCATCCTTCACTCTCTGCTCTTTTGGAGCCCTCAGAAAATGTATTTGTTTTGGAGCTGTGTTTTTGTGCAGGCTGGTGACAGCCTCACCCGGATCCCAGTCCAAGTCCCTCGCAATCCTGTCCACTCCGGAGGGACGCCAGCCAAACCAGTTTTCCATGGTTAAGCTGGGCACATTTTTCCACCGTGGTT
>VXBR01007696.1:82749-99766 GCA_013400215.1 Cisticola juncidis | reverse complement strand
TTTTTTTTTTTTTGGGTCAGGAAGAAAACCCACCCAGTGTGTGCAGGCCGTTCAATAGGAGCATTTTTTAAAAATTTCTTTTCCTTTTTCTGGCTCTGAAGAAGAACAGGACGAGAGAGAGTGAAGGGGCTGGCGTGTTTTCCCAGGAGGGTTCAGAATGGGAGGAAGTGGCTTTTTTGGCTATTTTTAAGGCCGTGCTGGAAGGAGGTACCTACCACTGATGTGCTCACTGGATTGTAATGCTGTGTGTTAATAGGGATGTATCCTGTACATACATATCCTGTAACAGGGTCTGGGCACCATGGGAAGTTGTTGGAGGAAAGGGGCTGCACACACATGGGCAGAAATGTCACCAGCAGTGTCACATACCTCATGGACCTTCACCCATCTCTTGCCAGAGCTGCTGGAGGGACCAGCAACCTGATGTTCAGCCAGACCTGCCATGGGCATGTCTCTGGTGGGGATTTTCCTCTTGCTCTCTCTTTTCTTCCAGATTTTGGTGGTGTGGGAGGGGGAGCGTGTCACTTGAAGTGTGAATGAGTTCCCATGAGAGTAGGGTGGTTGCAGAGGATGCCTGGAAGCTCTCCTGTTCCATTTCACATACTCCCCTCTCCCACACATGTTTTAAATGTGTGCATATAGATTTATCTGGGGGTGAGACACTCACCCAGCACCATTCCCTGTACCAGCAATGTCATATTGAGCATGGCCAGGAGGCCATCAAGGCCACACTGAGCCTTTAAAGAAAGAACAAAGAGGATGTGGAGCACCTTCAGCCTTGCAGCACCTTCTGAAGCCTCAGCAGAGAGGAGCAGTAGGGAGCTGATGCCCAGAGCACCATTCCCTCAAGCTCCAAACCTCCAAGGAAATGCTTGAATGGAGACACAAGGCTGCAAGAAAAGGCTGTGGTGAGATGTGACCACTCTGTAACATCTCCTTTCTGGTACCTGGCTAGATGCTGTGGTTAATTAATTTGCCCTGCTCTGTGTGTGGATGAAGCCCTCAAAACACCATCTGGAGCCAGGCAGTGCCTTTGATGTAGCTCCACTAATTGTTTATGTTTATTTGACCATTTATCACCAGGATGCCCCTTTGCCAAGGCCTGCTCAGCACATCAGATGGCATTTGTCATGCAGCAGGCAGACTTCATCAAGCTGCCACCCAGAAGTGACCTGGAGCTCCTGATTTTGGAGCTTTATATAAATTCTGAAACTGGGCAGTGTGATGGGCAATTTAAAGAAGCATGGAAAAGGAAACCAGAGTGAAAATGTGGCCCTTCAATTACAGGAGGCATTGAACTCCATTCTGGCCCTGACAGAGCTCATGCTGGTATTTATCTGGGCCTGAGAACTGGTTCCAAGGAGACAGGAGCAGCAGGGGACTTGGTGATGTGATCACAGAGTCACAGGATGCTTTGGGTTGGCAGGGACCTTAAAGATCAGGTGGTTCCAACTCCCTGCCATGAGCTCAGCCTATTCATCACCATGTGCCACCCAAGAGCTCAACTTGAGCCACAAGTCCCTCCCCAGAGAGGAACTGAGGACAGAAAATGTAGCCATGTGTGCACCAGGGTCAGGTCCTGGTGGCCATGGAGCAGCAAATTCCCATTACAACCAGCAGCACCCAGCTGTTCAGCACACTGGGGGGTGATTTGATTCAGAATTTGCAGTTTTGCCAGATCACATCTGTATGGAAGCAAAGCTGATGAAGGACAGAGTGCTTCAGGTAGGCTCTGGAGTTAACCTGCAGGGATGGATTTGCTGACAGATGTATATTTGCTTTGAGGAGTCTTTAAAAATTCCCTGGAATGGACTCACACAGGGCACAGGAGATGCTTCAGCCTCCACATCCGGGTGAGCAAATGAGTGGCACCTGTCACCACCTTCCTAAGCAAATAGTCCTCCTGGAACTTCCCAAGTGATGCTGTACCAGAGATATCCAGCAAATCTCCAGTACTGGTGTACCCCTGCTTGGCTGGATAAACTCCTGCATGGATTCTGGAAACTGGGAAGAGAAAGGGTTGTTGTTGGGATCACTGGAAACTCTGGAGATGTTTCTTTAAAAGAAAAAAAAAATAAAAAGCAAAAAAATAAAATAAAAGCACCTTTTATTTTGGACTCCCTGATGGGACGTCAGTGAATATGGCTTTTTTGTGGCCTGCTTAGAGGAAACTAGTAGTTCCAGCAGAAAAAAAAAGGTCAGTTTTATATAGTATGTGCAAATATAAATAGCTCACACGGGCTCAACTTGCCAGCCAGATGTTGGTAAGGATGAGTTCTTGCATGCCCAAGGATTTTGTGCAGAGATTAGTATGAATACTGACAAGTTCAGTAAGTAATGAAGAAATGCCACGGTGAAGGTCATCCCTGTGATTTCCCTCCCTGAAGCCTAACCACTTTAATTATGTGATCAAACCATGCTCGACTTCTGGGGCCCTTCCATCTCCTGCATCCTGTGGAGGGCTGGGCTCCTTGGCCACCCCTCTCCTCCTGCCATCAGAGGGGGGTCTCCATCAGTGTCAGCATCCTGGGGGCTCTGCTTGGCCTTTGCCAAGCGTCCCACAGAGCATCCCTTCAAATTGTGCTGACCTGTTCCATTTCCAGAGCTGCTCCCTTGCCAGGAGATGTGTGGGGTGAGGTGATGCCACCTCTGCTCCCACCCAGGGGCTCCCTCCCCATCCGAGCTCCTTCCAAGGAGAATGCCACCTTCTGTGCATCCCTCCTCGCCAAAGCATCGCTTTGGAAACATCTTTTCTCCTCTGCTCTGTCCAGATCCAAGCAAAATCCATGAGTTTGTGGCGAGATCCTCATTTTTGTGTGGATGAGCTCAGTTAAAATCCAAATACCCCCGATTTTCGCGGCTCAAGCCCCGGAGTGGTCGCAGTTCCTGGAGGCTGTGGCAGGTGCCCAGCCCGGGGGTTAAGCCCTGGTGGTGCTGCTGTGAGGTGTTTCCTTCCCTCAGAACCTCCTCTGGGTCTGCAGAAGGGATGGTGTCCTTCAGAACCCCGCTGATTTCCTGGTGTCGCCACGTTTTCCTCATTGTTCCAGGCATCCCAGGGAAGGGACTGAAAGGAGAGGAGCTCTCTGCCCCACCTTCCTGCTGGAGGGCAGAAACGCTTGCTGCTGGGGTGGGTGGTTTAATAACACGTTCTTCTGGAGACAAGATGTTCAGAGGGGAGGTGTGCCCCTATAGCAGGGAATAAATATAAAGGCAATATTTACCTTTGGGAGGTTTCGCACCTTCATTCTTTTTCAAACAAAAAGATAATCCCACCTCTCTGCCTGACTTCAAATAAGCATTTGGGGATCTCAAGTCTTTCTTGGTCTTCTGAATTGCAGTGAAGTGCTTGGCCAAGGCAGTGGTGCTGTCCCTGTGGGGCTGGCTTTGTATGGGGTGTCAGTGTGGGTGGCTTTGCTCAGGGACATTTACACAAGGGCCTTGCTCAAGGTGTGGAGCAGTTGGAACAGAGCTGGAGCATCCCTGTGCCATCAAAATGGAATCCTAGTTTGGTTTGGGTTTGAAATGACCATTGTCCCCAAGCCCCCTGACATGGGCAGGGACATCTTCCACTATCCCAGGTTGCCCCAAGCCCTGTCCAGCCTGGCCTTGGACATTCCAGGGATGGGGCAGCCACAGCTGCTCTGGGCACCCTGTGCCAGTGTTTTTCCACCCTGTAACAGGAGCAGGAGTGATCAATCACTGGCCAGCGTATCCCAGTGAAAGTAGCTGTAATATTTTGACAGATTACAGTGATCTCACATGCACATCTTAATTGCCTCATTATGAAGAGGCACAAATAAAACTGGGGAGGAAAAATAACCCACATATATTTATGGGCTGATGGATGTAGCAGGCAGGTCTGCACAGACAGGGCCATGGGTGGATGCAGAGGGAGAGCAGCCAGCCCACCTTGGCTGCTGCCTCTGCTACTGCAGCCTGGAGCAGGGATTGGGAAAGAGGTACAGGTAGCAGAGCAGTAGAGCCAAAGCTTCTGAGCCTCAGGGTGATGAGTGCCCCGGGCTGGGGAGGTGGTGGTATAAAATAAATCAGGGTGAGGAAAGGTGTTGAGATCTCCTACTGACTCTCCCGTCCTTAGAAGTGCCCAAGGCCAGGCTGGGCAGGGCTGGGAGCAGCCTGGGATAGTAGAAGGTGTCCCTGCCATGGCAGGGAGTGGAATGGGATGAGCTTTAAGGTCCCTTCCAGCCCAGACCATTCTGAGATTCATTTTGTGGTTCTCTGACTCCCTCTCCTGACAGGGTCAGCAGCCTGGGGTTGTCTGGCGTGCTGAGCACCCCAAAGCCTGGTTCTGACACCTCTGGAATGCTTTGCTGGGTGGTCTCATGCTTCAGGGATAAAGCTGGAATTCTTCCAGGGGTTTTGTGTCAGAGAGGACCGAGGGATGCTCAGGAGGGGGGCCCAGCAGCTGGCTGGGATGGGGGGCAGTGGTCAGGGATTTTCAACCCCCAGCCTTGCACCCTGAATCCCTCTGCACACACAGGCTGGGTGAAGGGAGGAACTGGAGACACCTTGTTTTGTCTGGAAAAATGACATCTTGACACCAGGAGCAGGCAGGGATCAGCCAGAGCCTCAGGCTCCTTCCTCTGCTGTGCTGAATGCAGAATGAGCCTGGCATGAGGGGGCAGCTGCTTTGCATCCCCTGCCTGCCCTGGGGCACCCCCATGTCTTTGGGGGGCCACTCCCACGGAGAGTCACTGCAGGCACAGAAAAAAAGGAGCACAGTCAGGAGCCAGCACTTTCCTGAGGGAAAATCATAGCCAAGAGAAGGCCAAGCATTGCACATTTTAAACGGAGATGCTCGGAAAAATCTCGGTACGAATACCAAAATATAAAATAAAAACACATAAAATATGAACATATACAATATTAATGCAAGATGCCAAATATCTAAAATATACAAATAATAAAATATTAATGGACCGGAATATTAATATATTAAAATATTAGAGTATTAAAATATTAGAGTATTAAAATATTGAAACGCTGCCTGTTACAGCTATTATGTTATTATGCCTACATACAATTAAAAGCCAAAATTGCCATCTCCCAGCTGAGACTCAGGCTGTCAGCACTGTCCCCATGGATGGGAAGGGGACATCCCCCGTTCCTGACACAACCTGAACCATCAGCCACACGTTGCACAAGCCTGGGCTCTCCCTGGCAGCCTTTATCTTCTGCAAGGGTTTGGCTTTCCAGGGCATTGTCTCCGGGGGTGAGGAAGGAGATGGGAAAGGGAAGTGCTGGTGAGGAGCCCTCACAGGTCACAGATCTCTGCTCCTGCCATTGAGCAATGCTGAGACCTGGGGCAGGATCCTGTCCCTGCCCAGGGCTGGCACAACTTTCCAGGGCTGCTCCGAGCTGTGCCAGTGCTCCATTCCCACCCCAATGAGCAGAGGCAACTTGAGTTTGCTTTATCTGTTTTCTGTGCATTTTCTGTCTTTATAACCTATTGAGTGTACTTCTGGTTTTTACTTACGGTGGTGCTAAAATGAGCGTTTCACCTCTCTCTGATATTTCAGTTTTACATTGCTGGTTTGGAGATCCTGGAATCTTTCAACGTTCTAGTGAAGGAGGTTGGAGAGAAAAGATTATTTAAAAAAATATATAAGGGTTTGTTGAGCAACAGAGTGCCTGGATGAGGTTTGGGTCACCCAGGGAGTGCATGGTGCAGTGACATTGCTGTAGTCCCTGGCTTGTTTTTCATCCAAAAAGGGGACAAAGCTCAGCTCCCCAATCCCCCTTTTTTTTTTTTTTTTTTTTTTGCATTGCATTGCATTGCATTGCAGCTTCAGGTGTCTAAATCTGTTGGCAGAACCTGGGGGAAGCAGTCCAGTGTCCCACCATCATTTTTTCATAAGTGGGGCTTTTCCTGGCAAGAAAGTAATGAATGAGTTTTAAGCATAACCATAAATGCAATGTTTCACAGCGTCAGCTGCAGAATACGTTTATTTTAGGTGCCCTCCACCCTTTCCACCATCTCCCTCCAGTTTATTTTAACAATGCTGTAATTTTCTATTATAAAATGGGATTTTGCTGTTTAACCCCACGTCGTCCGCTCAGCATTTGCTTTTTTTTGGTGTGTGTGTGTGTGCATGCACTGGTGACATTTGTCACCACCAGATGCTATTTTTAAGCCAGTTATTATTGAGGACCCCACCCTTGGCTCGGGGAGGGGAAGGGGGGAGCGCAGGAGGAGGGAGAGGAGGGAGGGGAAGGAAGGAAAACGTCAGCCTCAGCACACTTCCAGCCTCTGGCCATCAACCTCCCCGGGGGCATGGGAACCATAAGGTCATTTCTCAAGCTCGCTGAGCTCCAGAGCTGTCAAGCCACCCTGAGAGTTTAAAAAATGCAAATGTATGCAAATGAACGGGCTGTTTCTCTGCCTCTCCCCCCTCGCCCCCGGTTTAAATGACATGAATCACCTTCAATTTTGCCAGCATCCTGTAAAGTTATCGGCTTGCCTAAACGCTGCAGTTAGCAGAGCCACATCTCAGGAGGGCCAGGGAGGGATAGGAAAGGAAAAACAGCTCATTTCCACCAAGACCCCGTAATTTTTTAATGTATTTTATACACATAAATTATATGTAACCATGTAATCACACCCCAATCTCCCAATTCTAATTTTTCTTGCTGTCGAGCGAATAATCCACTAATTAGGGAGAATGAAGCTTAGTGTCCAGAAAAAACCTTCTACAAAAACATTTCTCAGGGTAGTCTAATATTCTGCTGTTCTGATTTTTTGGCACTTAGGGTGGTCTGGCAGTGAAAGATCAGAATAGGAAGACACGTTCCTTCATGCAAAAAGCTCCTTTTGCACTCAGGCTCCTTCCAAACAAAAAAAAATAAATAAACGAGCAGATGATAAAAACAGCAATAGAAATTTAATTGCTCACGCTTATTATTCGGGATACAAAGCCCTAGAAAGGAAGCTGTCTTTTCCTCCCTGGCTGAGGGGTTATTTATTATCTTACACTCCACTTGGAGAAGGTATTGGATTTACCGTCATTTATCGGCGATTTTCCAGGAGGATTTGATACGGGGCTGGTGGGGATGGCAGAGGAGCATTGCTGGTTAACATGGTTAAGCCCAGCACACTGTAATGAATCAATTTGTTTCAGACAACAGACGTAATTAGCGTGGAGGTGATGGGCACACCATGGGACGCGGGGCTGGAGCATCCTCCCTCTGCTGAAAACGTCAGTGGCTGGAGCTGGGGGTAATTCCTGGTTCCAGCTCTGGGCAAGGGGGGTGGCTGGAGAGGACTTCCCGTGGTTGGGGCTGCCCTCCAGCCCCTCTGAGGCTTCCCTGACCATGGAAAGCTGTCCCCCATCCCTGTGGCTCCCTCCAGCAGGGCTGTGGTCCATCACCTCCCTCTGGAGCTCACCATCCTTCACTCCCTGGCTCCCACACACCCGTTTTTGGCAGTGCTGGTTGGGTGTGGGGGAGATACCTGCAGGGTCTCCCTGAGGAGGGAGGAAAAGGGAGACAGCACTCCTTTTCCCACGGGAATGTTTCCTGCGGGATCTGATCCCCTCTGCAGCCCCCCCAGGCTTCCCCAAGGGTTTCTGGCCCAGGTGAAGCACAGGTTTTCATGGACAGCCTCCATCAAACCAGGCTCTTTCCCATCCCTGAGGCAGCTGGGAGGGTGGGAGCCAGCTGAAGCAAACCAGGCCTCCACTGGTGCTTTGGAAAGAGGTTTGGAATCAGCACAGCCAGAAACTGAGCAGGGGAGGACACCCAGGACGTGGCAGTGGATCCCAGCAGAGCTGCCCCAGGAGGTGGGGTGGAACTGGGGAACCTGCCTGATGGTGTCAGCCTTGCAGAAGGGATGGAATGGAGCTGCAATTTTGGTTTCACATGCCCTGAGTTCTCCTGGATATTACCTGCTCTGTCCCTCGGCTTTGAATCAAGTGTCCACCTGCAGCAGGGTCCAGGGCAGGTAGAAGTGACACTGCATGGATACATGCTCTGTGTCCTGGGGGTTTCCAGGGGTTAGTGTATTCAAAGTCATTCTGCCTGTTTGATGTATTCTGTCTGTGAGGGGATTAATGCATTTGTCGCCTGCTGGAGGAAATCGGTTTCCTTTCCTGGGATTTCTCATGTGGAAGGGCTGCTGGGGCCATGTGAAAGAGGAAATATCTTACAGATTAAAAAATGGGGAGGAAAAAAATCAGGTTTTCCTCTTGGGTGTGGGCTTTTTGCTTCTGAGTTTCCCTTTGAAGCTAAAGCTGCTCTGTCAGGGGAAGATGACTGCCAGATGCACAGGGAATTTTGACACCATGCTGACAAGTCCAAGCAGGATTGGGAATGGAGAGAGCTCAGCTCATGGGAAGAGACAGCAGACAAAGATCTGTGTCTGGCCAGGTCCCTGCTACCTGGCTGTCTTCCTCTGAGCATTCAGGTGTACATTGTGACCCAAATCCTTGCTTTGCTCCCCATTCCCAGATCCCTCAGGAAGACATTCCTACGTGGCTTGTCCCTGTGTGAAGTGACATGTCATAGCTTCCAGGCATGAAGTAGCAGAACTGGAGATCCATAACAGGAAGCCATGATCCATCTCTCTGGGATGTCCAGCTGTACCAGCCCCAAAAACAATCAGATAGATGAGATGGGCACTCCCTGGCTCATATTATTTGATGCAATACAGCATCACACTTTCCCCACATGGTTCCTGGCAGGGCAAACCCCACGTGAGCCTGGAACAGGAGTGCTGTTCCAGGAGGATGCAGAAGAAATGTGATGGGAAGGAGTCATTGGACAAAGTTCCTGGGGGAGGGGTGTGAAGGAGAAGAAGGAGGTTATGAGAAGGTGAAGACTGTGGTAATGGAGAAGGATGTGGATCTCAGGGTTGCTGTTCCCTGAGATTCTCCTCGGGGTTGCTGTTCCCCGAGGTAATCAGGTTTTTTGTCTTCTCTTGGCCCCTAAGTGTTTCACACCAGAGGTAGAGACGACAAACTGAGTCTGCCACTGCCTGTTTCAAGGTTGTTTATTCTTCATTATCTCAGTTCTGTCTCAGCTCTGCCAGGCCTCCCTGGCAGGGGCATTATCTCAGTTCTGTCCCAGCTCTGCCAGGCCTCCCTGGCAGGGGCATTATCTCAGTTCTGTCTCAGCTCTGCAGGGCATCCCCAGCAGAGCAGGACTGGGCGGCTCAGAGAGCCCCACACCTCATGTACACCACCCCTGACCCAACCACCGTCCAAAATGCACTTTTTATTGACAGAATTTTACCAATGCCCACTACCTATGCTAACATGGCATTTCTACTCTAAACCAATCCCTAAAATCCAACTCAGCAGAAAATGGGGGACGAGAGCAAGAACAAGGAGCACAGGGGCCACGCCCCAATTCCTCCAGCTTGTCTCTTCACCCCCATATACTAAAAATCCCAGATTCTACATTTACATTTTATGATAAACTAAATACTGCTTATTTTGAATCCTCTCAGCTTGTGATTCTTCATACACTGTGGGCATTCACTGCCATGGCAGGGATCAGAGGCAGTGTCCTCCTGGGCTCTGTGTGAGGCTCTGACCCCCTTGGACAGACTCCAGACCCCCTGTCCGGTCTCCAAACCCTCCAGGGTGGCCACAGGGATGTCCTGGACTCCAACATGTGGACAAAGAAAGAGATTAAGAGATGGGGAGGGAAGCAGAGGTTCAGTCACAGAGGATCTGGAAGGAGCTGAAGTTGGTCTAGAGATGCAGTGCAAGCAGGAGGTGATGGCAGGTGAGGCAGAGGAGAGGAGGACCCTGGGAGAGGGCAGCATCATTTTGGCATTGTCAGCTGAGATCCTCCTCTAACTCTCTGTAGCAGGAGCAAGATGGGTTGTAGAGCTATCCTAAACTGGGCCTCAGACTTGGACCTACTAGGCCTTAAACGTCCAGCCTACGTAGTGCTAGATGTTTACCTCGTAGTAGGAATTGGATTAAGGTGTGGGTGTTAGTAAAACAGAGCAATCATGCTGACACTACCGTGGCTACCTTAACTTGGGATAGTTTGCATATTTCTTCACTCTCACTGCCAATAGAATGCACCTGTTGCTGTAAACTATTCTGTCTGTATTTAACCCGTCATCTCGAGGAATAAAGGGGAGAGCGGATGATCTAACCATATTGGCTGGACCCCCGTTTCTCTGGTCTCCGATCCTACCAGGTCTCAGCTCCAACTCTGCTGTCTGTGCTTTGTCCTAGGGCACTAGATGAGAACATGGCCAATGGCATTGAGGATCTCATCGGGATCCCATTCCCGAACCACAGCAGCGAGGTCCTGTGTGGCTTGAACGAGCAGCGGCACGACGGGCTCCTGTGCGACGTCATCCTCATCGTCCAGGACCAGGAGTACCGCACCCACCGCTCCGTGCTGGCCGCCTGCAGCAAGTACTTCAAGAAGCTCTTCACTACTGGCACTTTAACTGACCAGCCCTGTGTTTACGAGATTGACTTTGTCAAGCCTGAAGCACTTTCTGCCATCCTGGAGTTCGCCTACACCTCCACGCTCACCATCACCACCTCCAACGTCAAGCACATCCTGAGCGCCGCCAAGATGCTGGAGATCCAGAGCATCATCAACGTCTGCCTTGAAATCATGGAGCCCGACGGGGAGGCCGAGGAGGAGGATGACAAAGAGGATGATGATGATGATGATGAGGACGAAGATGAAGATGAGGAGGAAGAGGAGGAGGAGGAAGTGGAAGATTTTGTCAATCAGGAGAACCTGGCTGACGTGCAAGAAGTAAGCTGCCACCAAAGCCCTTCCGAGTCCGATCTCACCGAAGAAGCTTATACGGAAGCACCTAAAGATTTTCCAAATCACTTCCCAGCCAATAACTCCTCTGGACACTTGGGCATGATACGAGACTTCTCCATAGAGTCCTTGCTGAGTGAAAACTTGTACCCCAAGGCGAACATCCCAGAGAGGAGGCCAGCTCTGTCCCCTTTCGCCCCCACCTTCTTCCCCCATCTGTGGAACGGCGACTTCAACTCCTTCTCCCAGCTCGAGGAGCCACAAGTAGACAACGGCCCCTTGGATCTGGTGATCAAGAAGAGGAAGATCAAGGAAGAGGAGGAGAAGGAAGATGTGCCTCCGCCTCCTTTCCCTAATGACTTCTTCAAGGACATGTTTGCCAACACCCCAGCAGCTCCCTTAGGGCATATTAAGGCAGAGACTGACTACAGTGCTTATCTCAATTTCTTAAGTGCTACCCAGTTTGGAGGAGTTTTTCCCCCATGGCCCCTGGAGGAAGAGAGGAAAATAAAGCCCAAGGCGTCCCAGCAGTGTCCCATCTGTAACAAAGTCATCATGGGAGCAGGCAAGCTGCCCAGGCACATGAGGACCCACACGGGGGAGAAGCCCTATATGTGTAATATCTGTGAAGTTCGCTTTACCAGGTGTGTGGTGGCCCCCTCTGCCCTGTGTGGGGAGTGGGGTGGTGGCTGGAGGGACCACATCATAACCCATGGCTGATTTCTCAGCTACTCATCAGAGAAAACTCACCAGAGGGTTTTTTTCTTCCCAAAATAAAAGTAGGGAAGGAAGCAGGGCATGATCTCTGTCCCTTTGAAAAAAAAAATAAAAAGGGAGGAAGGGAGGGTGGAGGAAGAAAAAGAACCTACTGATTTTTGTGGGTTGTGGATGACATCCACAGCTCGCTGCATCCATCCCCTCGCTGGACAAAAGCTTAAATAAGTAACAGGATATTTTCAACCCCACCATAGTTCACCACAGTGGGACCAGAGTGAGCTGGAAAACAGATGGTCAAACAGCCAAGGAGGCTTCATCTCTAATGTGCTGAGAGATGCAGTGAGTTGGGAGGGCCATTTAGCCACAGGATGTAATTAGTTTGGGTTTGCACATGTTGGCACCAGCATAGACCACAACCAAGTTGCACATGTTTGGTCATGACAGTATCTGGGCTTTCTTGGGCTGGAGTGACCCTAATTATTGTGTGTTAGCAGTGCAGTTGGGGTCTCTGTCTCTTCCCCAAAGTAACAAATGACAGGACAAGGGGAAATGCCCTCAAGCTTCACCAGGGGAGGTTTAGATTGGATATTAGGAGCAATTTCTTCATGCAGAGCACTGCAACAGTCTGTCCAGGGCTGTGGAGGAGTCCCCATCTCTGGACAGATTGAAAAAATGTGTAGATGTGATACCTGGGGACATGGTTTGGTGGACTTGGCCGTGCTGAGAGAACAGTTGGACTCACAGAATCCTGGAATGATTTGGGTTGGACATGACTTTAGAGTTCATCCAGTTCCATCCCCTGCTATGGGCAGAGACACATTCCACTGTCCCAGGTTGCTCCAAGCACTGTCCAGCCTGGCCTGGGACACTTCCAGAGATGGGGCAGCTGCAGCCCCTCTTGCCAAGTTGCATTTAGCTGTGCAGATCTAATTTCCAGCCAGAAACTCTGCTCTGCAAAGCTGGGCAAATTTAATCGGTGAGCAGAGACAAATAGATTCCTGGATGTGCTCGTGCTGAGTATAATTAATATCTAATGAGAACAATCTTTACCATAATAATAAAGCTTTCTGACAAGAGCATGGTATTTCAGCTCCTGGCTGCATGTGAGAGAGAGAGAGCCCTATTAAGCTGGGGTGAGAAAACCAGAGGAAAATAATCCGCACAGTAGGCAGAGGCGAGCTCCTGACAATGGCCGGACACCTGGGGTGCTCCTGCATTCAGCCTGTCTTTTCTTCTCCTGTCCCTGTGATAATATTCGAATGGAAGATATGCAGATGATGAGAATTTGACCTGAAAATAAATTTCCATGCTCCCCTCCATTAACTCAGCAGACACCGTATTACGATGCGGGGAGCGTCGTGCCTCGGGCGGGCATGTGCGACGTGAGCCGGCTCACCCTGGTATTTGCAGGGGAAAGGCCACTGCCTGGTGATAATTCCTGCCTGCAGGAATCTGGATCTGGCTCCTGCTGGTGCTGCATCCTCAGGTTAGCACTGGGCTGTTGTCTCAGCCCTGTCAGCGTGGTGGCATCTCGGGCTGGAGGGATGGCCCATCCTGAGGTCCCTGTCGCTCTCCTGTGTGTGCAGCTGCAGGTGATAATTGCTGATGAGGAAATGGCCTGGCTGGATCCATCACTGACACCCTCCTTGTAACAGGAATAATAGAGCTGAGCACTCCCAGAGGGCTCCCAAAGTCCTTTACAGGCAAGGGCAGCATTGTTCACTTAGTTCGGGGAAACTGAGGCACAGGACAGGCTATATCAGCATGCTGGGGGTTAAAAGCTCCACACAGAGCTGGTTCAGCATGACCCATTACTAATGGAGGATTAAAACCTGATAGTTTTGACATCTCCCATGTGCTCGGCAGCTTCTAAATAGAGGGAACAGGGGTAGGGGGACTTCAGAAAAAAAAAAAGGAAAATTTAAAAAAAACAGGGACTCTCCCAACAGTGCAGTCGCCCAACACCACTGATGAAAATTGATCTTGTGGGTCACCCCCTGCAGAGGTAGGTGCTGAAGGGTCTTTTCCTTCTTTAACACCCTGAGCAAATGGATATCTTAAAATATTGATTTGTTGTTAAATGTGTTTGGAAGGATTTTGAATAGCCCGTGCAGCTGAATTGATTTTGTCTGGGGTGGGGTTTTCTTATCTGTTTTCATCATTACTCCGGTGTGTGAGCTCTCTGTTAGGAAAAAGTGTATTTTTAAGCAAAGTGCAGTGATTGAGATGTAGGAAGAGATTTCTGCTGGGATTTCCTGAGTGCTGCCACTTGCATTGCTCTAGGGGAGGGGGAATCCCATGGGTTCTGAAAGCACTGGGCTGGCACCCACGGTGCCTTCACTGGGGAAATGCAAGCCCAGATGGTCCCTTTTGGGGTCCCCTGGGAGTGAGGGTGCAGGGAAGCAGAGCTTCCCAGATGGAATTCCAGTGTGAATCAGTCCTTAGCATCATTTCTGCGTGAAAGGAACTGTGGAGGAGAAAATCTGCTGGGGAGATGGAGAAGATTCATTTTTGGGGATGAGGGGTGCCCCATCCTCCCCAGCAGATCCCCTCCACATCAGTGGGGTCTCACATACCCTGGCAAGGACCCCACACACACACCTGGATCTGCCACCCCTGCTGCCCACGGACATCTGATCACAGGAAGCAGGACTTCATTTAATGGCTCATTAATTATTTTTTCCTTAAACAAAGGCTGCTCAGCTTCTAGTCCGCCGTTCCACCCTGCTAGAACGCCGGAGAAAGCTGCAAATATTTCAGCTTTTCCACCAAGACAACCCCAGAGTGCTCAAGGAGATACTGTTCCAGCTGGAAAGGTTAACATTATTTGTTCCTATTATTTGTGTTGTGACAGCTCGCAGAGCCCTAATCGCTCTCCTAATGCAATTGCATTAAGGTTATTCACACACACGGAGCGTGGATCTCCGTCGGAGCGAGCCTCAGTGCCACAGCCCTCCTGGAGTGCTTCACCTCATCCCCCAAGCCTCTGAGCGGCTCCAGGTGGAGCCAGAATCCTCCCCTGCATTCCCCGGGGATGCTGCCGGGGCAGGGAGGATTGGGTTTCTCCCCGTCTGCTGCCGGAGATGGGTAATAGCCTGAAAAGAGCTTTTCCTGTATTTACATTACACAGTCCTGGCACGCGCCGTGTTTATTAGGAAAAGCGATCCCGCTAGGTTAAACATTACATACAGGGGTTTAAATTAAATTATAGGCGGGGTCAGCAGCTCTGATTTTTATTAAGATTTCCCCCTGCCTTGCAGGGCAAGCCCCCGTGCTCACCCACACCACGATTCTCCATCCGGGGTGAAATTCCCCCTGCTGCTGCATTGTCTGCTGCTGAGCACTGATCCCGGCCCCTCCAGGGGAAATTCACCCCTCTGAAAACCTCGGGGAGACAACAGCCTTAAAAATGCCAGAGTGGGAAGCTGCCCTGAGCTTGCCACAGGGACTGAGAGATGCCTTTTCTCACCTCACCCTAAAAAAATCTGCAGGTGCAGGGCCAGGCTGGGTTCAGTCTCCCAAAAAGCAATAATGCATCGTGGTGAAGAAGTGGCTCTCCTGCTAGGGATGCTCCTTTGCATCCTTGGTCCTGAGGGTGTGCAGGGATGCCCAGCCCAGGAATGCCCTGCATCCCTCACGGTGTGGCCAACACCTCTGTGCTGCTGGTCACCTCACCAAAAACTGCTTCTACATGCACACTGGGCTGGGTGGCAAAAACTAGCTTAGAGGCAGCACCTTGCAAGGTTTGGGGGCTTGACCTGCCAGAGGAAACTGATTTTTGTCTGGTTTTTATGTACATCAATTGAACCATCCTAATATATACTTAAATTATGTAATTTATAATATAAAAATAATAATATAATTGTAATTTTATAATATAAAATTACAATTTAAAACAATAATAACTTGTATGTTCCTTACTGTTTATATTAAAATAGACCATATAGTTTTATATGGCATATCTGTAACATATATTTTTTATAGGTAATAATGACAAAAATACAAAAATACAAAAATACAAAAATATGTTCTACATATTTTTAGCCCCAATGCTAACATGTTGGAGATTTCATACTGAAATAATTTTGGGAAACAATATGAGTTTTCCCCACTTTGTTCTTTACCTGAACTCCACTGGTGCAACCTGGGAAGCAGAATTCAGCTCAGCTGAGCCATAATCAGCTTCACTTTTTGTAATCATACACTTCAGCTGTAATTTGGGGGTTTTTCCCCCCTTTTTTGGCTGCAGAAGGGAACATTTATTTTTTGAGGGGAAAAAGTAGTGACTGGATTGCCAGTATGGGAAAATATTCTTGCTTTTAGATGTTCCCCTTCAAAAATATGTATATAAATATTTGTAAATAAGTGCCATTGGGATGGCTATTGTGCTATTTCAAGCTGGATTTAAAGAACTCCTCCAGTCTGTGTGGGAGGTTGGGTGTGTGCTGGCCTTGGAGACCCTGGCAGGGAAGCACAGAGTGCTTGGGTGCTGCACCTCTGGCAGCATCACTTTCTGAGATGCTCCTGCTCTGAAAGAAAGCTCCTGAGACACCCTGTGGTCAGTGCAAGAATAAAAGGAGAGGAAAATCGGCTCCAAGAGGGACTGAATTCAAGCAGCATTCTCCACATTGCCAGGGTCTTGAATCCCAACTGATTCCCTTCTTGCAGGCCAGAATAGGGCTGTATTTATTTAATAATCCCAGATTTAGTTATATATAGATATATTCCCATATTTAGAATGTTGCTCTGTACAAATACGTGGAAGGAGGTTGCAGCCTGCTGGAGGTCGGGCTCTTCTCCCAGGGAACAAGGGACAGAACAAGAGGGAACAGCCTCAAGTGGTGCCAGAGAAAGTGGAGCTTGGAAAATCAGGAAAAATTTCTTCCCTGAAAAGGTTGTCCAGCCCTGCCACAGGCTGCATTGGTGGAATCCCTGTCCCTGGAGGAATTTAGAAGCCATCTGGATGTGGCACTTGGGGACATGGGTCAGTGGTGGCCTGGGCTGGGTGGAGTGGTTGGACTTGATGATCTCAGGTCTTCTCCAGCTTTAACAATTCTGTATTTTTGGGGTTTATTCCAGAGATTTTTTTCCTCCAGTTTAAGCTGTTTTGAACTCTCTGGGTTGGCCCACAAACCCCTGACGTGGAAGGCTCTGTGTGTGTGCTGTTCTAGCACCCAGGAAAGAGGAGGAGAATGCAAACATCCCATCCACAGTTTGGGGCATGAGCTCCCCACCTGCCCATCACCTCCTCCATTCCCAACCAAGGGAGGCAACCCCAAAAAACAGCAATCCCCAACCACACCCCTTCCCCACCCTTGTAGAGGAATTTTTAGAAGAGCGAGGTCATGATTTATTGATGGCGAGTTTGAACAATCCCTGCTACCAGTGTGAGAGTCTGTACTGTTCCTGTGCTGGTCTTTTAGGCCTTGAATTAGTAAGAAAGCAGCAATTGTAATAATTTAGTGTAATTTAGTAATAATTTAGTAATAATTTAGTAATAATTTAGCCTTCGCACGGATGCTTCCTCACGGATGCTGAA
>VXBR01007696.1:64824-81721 GCA_013400215.1 Cisticola juncidis | reverse complement strand
GCCACCCGCCCTGGAGGAGGTGAGCGGGCACCTGGGCCTGCCTGGCCCCAGCCCCAAACACTTCCTGAGCGGGGCCAAGGCGCCGTTCAGCCTGCAGGAGCTGGAGAGCCAGATCGAGGAGACGCAGATGAAGCTTTTCCGCAGGGCGCAGATGGACATGGAGAGGAACGCGGGCATCTTCGCCTTCGCGCTGGGGCACAATGAAAGCCTGGCTGCCCAGCCCTTCTTCCCTCTTCCTGACCCTTGNTCTGTATAAGGAAGTTAAACTAGAACTTTCTATAGCCTGCTCATTGCGATTGGCTATCAGCACAGACACAGTGATAGGCCTTTAGAAGTGCCTCTCAAAGCCTAGTGTCAATCCTATTGGGCAAAGAGCCAAATAGCCCACCTAGACCATAGGTTATTTAAGAGCCTTTACAGAAGTGCACGTAGCTTTTTGGGAGTGCCTTAGCCAGTGTAACCAGGCTTAGTACACTGTGCTCGGTTTATCTCTTTTCATTGTGTAACGTTTGTTATTTTGCTGTTATTAAAACCTTTATTTTACAAAGCATTTCCTGAGAAGCCGTCTCGCTATTATTTGAGCCATTTCTCTCCAGTGGCTAGACCCTCAGAGTTTATTGGGAGTAAAACCCAATACTGACCCAGCTCCTTTTTCCTTTTCCAGGCAGGACAAGCTCAAAATCCACATGCGCAAGCACACGGGCGAGCGGCCCTACCTGTGCATCCACTGCAACGCCAAGTTCGTGCACAACTACGACCTGAAGAACCACATGCGCATCCACACGGGCATCCGGCCCTACCAGTGCGAGTTCTGCTACAAGAGCTTCACCCGCTCCGANGCTGGGCCACGTGGCTCCCATTCCGGAGGCTGGCAACTAAACCCAGCATCCAGCCCGGCCGTGCGTCTGCTCCCATCCCAGCAAGGCAGCCCCGCTCCCCTGGGCTCCCTCCTGCCCCTCTGCTTCATCAGGTTCCAGAGAAGCTCCTCATCCTCTCCCTGGCACGGGGGCAGCCCCGCTCCCCTGGGCTCCCTCCTGCCCCTCTGCTTCATCAGGTTCCAGAGAAGCTCCTCATCCTCTCCCTGGCACCCCGGGCAGGCGCCGTGCCCCGAGGCCACCGGCACTTTAGACTCTGCGCTCATCGGGCGCTCCCTGTTCTGTCCCACCACTCATGGCTCCGTCTGGAAGGCCAGGCCAGGGCTGCTGCTCTCCTCAACATCCCCAAAAATGTCACTTGCCTTAGTCCAGGGCTCGGCCATCACATTTTTTGTGGGAAATGTTTACCATTTTCCCACACGTGGAGCTCACTGGACACTGACAAGCCGTCCAGACTTGGGTTTGTTATGTTGCATTCCTTGGCCCTTCTGGTCAAAAGGACTTTTCTGTGTTCTTTCTGGTTTTGTTTTCTTTTCTTCTTAATTAACTCCCATGTCTGGCAACAATATTTATTCTACAAGGGATAAAGGGGACATCTAGCAGCCTTGCTGAGAGAGGGAGGATCCTGGCCACTGCCTTTCTCAGCAGTATATCAGATTTACAGGGCTGGTGAAAGCCCTGATCTGCAGCATGAGTTGGGACCTTAAAAAAATAAAAAATTTAAAAAAAAAGGAGATAGAACACCTAGCGCAAAGCTGGGTGGAAAAGGGGGATTTTACTTATTTTGGTTCTTTAGCTATTTCAAAGTTTCAAACGGAGAACCAAAGCCTATTTTGAGTATTTTAACTTCAGTTGCTTGAAAAGGTGAAGGAAAAGTTTTGGAAGAATCAGTAATGTTTCGATACTGAGCTTTTATTAAACCCTTGCTTTGAAAAAATGAACCAGTGGGAATTTTGAAATGAAAAAGTCGTTTCAAACCAAAGAGTCAGAATTTGCTGCCGCTGACCAGTCTGAAATGTCTGGGGTTCTTTCCTTAATTCCCTCAAATTTTTATGTGATGAGAGAAATTCACAAAACACTCACGTGTCCCCAAATCTGCAGTGCTGATGGGAAAAAACCTGTGGTGCAAATATCCCTGCTGCTTGTCTCCAGGGATATTTGTGGAAAATAAGTTCACTAAAGGTGTTTTGAGGTGATATCATCTACTTGCAAGCGTGTAGAAATTCTATTTCTTGACTGCAGCTGGTTCAGAGGAGAAGGTGGTGACAAACAACAGGCCTGAGGTCACCCATGGTGTCCAGCAGGTTTGGGGTGACTCCTCAGCATCCCTACAGTCCCCATCTCGGCCATCCTGTCTGGTAATTCCTTTGGGGTTTAAAAAGTGGCTGGAATTGCCCTGCCCACCTCCTTCAGCCCCAAACCCTGAGCTGCTCTGAGGGAAAAAGGCTTTTGGGGGCCACCTGCCTCTCGTGGCTCCTCCTAGATGAGCCATGGGGGGCAGACATGGTGGGACCCCCCTTCCACCACTGGCCCAGGTGGGTTGCAGGGGTTGTTTCACATGAAAACAACTCTCAGAAATGTAAATTTTGCAAATTGGGGCTTTTTATTTCTCTTTTTCCTATGATCTTTCAACGTCAGCGAAGCCGAAGGGAACGCGAGGACGGCTGGTTCATGAGTTTTTTGGTTTTTCCATCAGTGGAAAAGATGAGAATCTGCCCACCAGAGGCAAGGAGGGGGACACAGGGAGTCCAGGGGTCCACAGCCCCCAGGAGGGCGTGAGGGGCTTCTGCTCTGAGACCACCCAGGGAACTGCCCAACACTCGGCTTGCTCCTCCAAAAAAAAACCCACAAAGACTCCACGTGCAACAAAAGTCAATGGAGAGAAAAAAAGAAAGTAAGAAGAGAAAGAGATCTTCTTAGAACTGCATCAAACTTTTTCTTTTTAATCCACGTCAACTTCTTGAGCAAGCGACGTTTTGCAGATGATTGGTTCCTTCAGGTGTTTTTTTCTTTTTTTTGTCTACGATTTGGAGTCATTGTAAAATATCCAAAGATGCTGAGTACTGTATGATCTGCAAGGACTTGAAGCAAGGTGTTTTTTCTGTCTCGGTTTGTTTGTTAGGTCAGTTGGGTTCTTTTTTTTTTTTTTTTTCCTATATGTCTAAGTGGGGATAAACCTTTGCAATTTTTCTATTTATAACTATTTTTATGTGATTGCTTTATGTACAAAACAATGGAAAAAAAAATCAAAACAAAAAAGTAGAGAGGAACACACACGTACACAAACAAATTTGCCTTAGTTACTCACGGGACAATCACCCTTAACTTTGATTGATGCTAAAAAGCGGATGGAAAAAAAGAGACTAGATCATTTTATGTATTTATTAAACTGTATTAATTGATGCTTTTAAATTATTAGCAGGACTTGATTCTCTTGCCTGTGGCCGTGGTGAGAAGGCAAAGCCGCTGCAGTTGCTGAGCTGCCAGCGCAGCCATCAGTGTGGCCTCAGCTCTGTGGATGTTTGCCTGACACCTTTTGGAAAGCCAGAATAATCACTCACTAATTAAACACTGAGCTGGTGTGGGCTCCAGCCCAAGGGGCTGTTGTGTTGTGATGCTGATGACACTTGTGGAGTTAAGGTTGATTTTCCCGCGTTGGCGCTGGGTTGGGTAGGGCTGGAGGGAGCTGAGTGCTGGCAGTGATCTTGTTTTGGGGTGTAGAGGGATGGTTAGAAAAACCCTGTTTCCTCCCTTTTTGATGTTGTGTGGTGAGTCCAGGCCACAGGTATGCACATGGGAGCCCAGCTGAGTGTGAAGGTGCCTTCCTGGGGATCTGCTCCCGTTTCCCAACCAGGACGGGTGTGATGAGCACCAAACCTCGGGCTGGAGGGACAGAACTCAATGTCCAGCTCAGTGTGGTGGCTTCTTCTTCATCTCATGGCTCCTACAACCAGGCTGCAGCAGGGGAGGGGATTCTGCCCCTGTGCCCAGGTGAGAGCCCACCTGCAGAGCTGCTCCAGCCCTGCTCCAGCAGCACAAGGACGTGGAGCTGCTGCAGCCAGGGCAGAGGAGGGCACGGAGCTGCTGCCAGGGCTGGAGCCCCTCTGCTCTGCAGCCAGCCTGGCACACCTGGGGCTCTGCCCTGCACAAGAGAAGGCTCCAGGGAGAGCTGCCAGCCCCTGCCAGGGCCTGAAAGCAGTTTAGGAGAAAGATGGGGCAAACATTTTAATCCTATTGTGATTTTAAACTAAAAGAGAGGAGATTCGGTCTAGATAGAAGGAAGAAATTTTTTACAGTGAGTGTAGCATTGTGCTACTGCATGTCCCTGAGAGCAACCAGCACCCCCAGGGTTTGGTGCACTCTGCTAACAAAGGGCTGAGGATAAAGGTGAGGAGATGTGCCCCCATTTGGAAATCCAAAATGTTTATTTTGCATCGTATTTTGGGTACAGCCTCATTGTACACCAGGGATGAGAGCAAAAAATGGGCTGAGGATCAGGGTTATATACCAGATAAAAGGGGTGGTCCTGATGGTCAGGGTCCAACAGGGATAGGGAAACGTGGTGCAGAGAGGTGGCCAGGAACCAGGGGCACTAACAGGATCACAGGGGTGAAATTAAGGTGATCACAGGCGGCAAAATTAACCCAGTGGGGTCCAGGGGAAGGAGAACATTCAGGCAGGTGTGCATATGTGGTAACTGGGTGATATAAACATCACAAACCAATGAAAATATGAAACCTAGAAATATTAACGTGTCTGCAGAGGCCCATGGGAGGAAAGTTCTTCTCATCATGATCTAAAAGGGTATCTCCCATAACTGAGGGTGGCAAAACACTGAAACAAGCTGCCCAAAAAGGTGGTGACTGCCCCTGGAGTCCTGGCAGTGTCCAAGACCAGGTTGGATGGAGCTTGAAGCACCCTGGGATAGTGGCAGGTGTCCCTGCCCATGGCAGTGGGTGGATCTGAACAACCCTTAAAGTTTCCTTGGAGCTCAAATCTGATGATTCCATGATTATGTGAGCACAACTGACACAAACACGAGCCCTGTAATTCACGTGGCTGCTCAGAAATTGCAGATTTCCCTTGTTTTTTCTGAATGAGGTGCAAAAGCTTGGAAAATAAGCTCCAGGTAGGAATGGTGGGACTTGTCCCGCACTGCTCAGCCATTTGGAACTGAAGCAAACAGGTACCCCGTGGCTGCTGAGACACCTGCATGTTGTCCTGCCACCTGCAACGTGATTCCCAGCCATGCTGGCTCTGGAGGGAGCAGCAGGTGGAGCGTGATTCACCCACCCACACTGGACCTCCCAGGGCTGGGATGAATCACTTTGGGCACCTCTGTGCTACCTACAGCGTGCTGTGCTTTCCCATGGCTCACTGAGATAAGGGTAACCCTGGGGAGGGATGTTTCCACCACCACTGCTCCCTCCCCTCTGCTCAGCTCATGGAAAAGCCTCTCCCAACAGGATGGGATGCTGGGACAGCCCAGGGACCCAGGGCAGGCAGCTTGATTTCTTCCCAGTGTGTTCTAACTGAGAATGCAAAGGGAAATGCAGGTCAAGCCTCCCAAGCCTGGGGACCAAGGATTCAGGCTCAGGGTCGCACACCCTGCTGCAATCCTGGTGAAACACCCCAAGTTCTTTCAGCCACAGGTCATTTTCCTTCTTTTACACTTTGGAAAAGGACTCCACAGCATCAGATGCTTGGGCAGGGGTCCAGATCTGCAGGCAGAGTCCAGAAATGTGACTTGGGAACAAAGAAACACCAATCCCCCCTCCCAGGGCAGTGGTCATTTGTTGAGCAGCTACTTTGTGCTTGGAGCTGCAGGACCTTGGCAGGGTCAGCCCATAAACTCTGTTTTTCTGAGCACAAAAAAGTCCTCAAAATGAAAATTGTGTGAATTACTTTTTAGCTATTTAAATACACCTTTAGCTTATTTTTTTCAGGTCTTGAGGCTTTTAACCCCATTTTATGCTCACATTCTGGCTTGCTTATAATGCCAGGACAACAATAACAATAACAACAAAAAGAAGAGAGAGATTTGCAAGGGGAGGGTGAAAAAAAAAATCTAAAAATCGCTCTGAGGAGCTGTGCATTAATCAGACACATGGGAATCAGGGGAAGAAACCAGCTTCAGTAAATGCTTGTTAGCAGCAGCATATGGCTGCATGCTTGCTCCTGAGCAGCTGCTGTGGTCTGCTGGAGCATCCAGGCTGCAGAGGGGGAGCAGCACTGGGGTGATGCTGCACAGGCAGCATTGCCTGGACCAGGTGTTGGTGCCAAAGGAGCATCTCCTGGCAGGAGAGACGGGGAGCTGGGTGGGCAAACCCTTCCCTGGGCTCCAGACCCTTGGCTGAGCATTGTAAGGGCCCCTTCCTGCAGTTGTGCAGAACGAAATTACATGCAGAAAAAAAAAAAAATTAAAATTGTGTTTTAAGAAGGGGAGAAAGAGCCTGCAGATTGGGAATTGAGAGGCTTTTCCATTTGGCAGTCACCAAATGAGGGGAAAAAAAAGGGAATAATTTCCCCAAGTACAGCCTAAAATGATTTAGACTTGAATGTGTCAGCAGGACTCCTGGCAGCACCAGTGAGGCTGCAAAGGCTGCCCAGTCTCTGCTCTACTTGTGCTCTGCCTGCAGCTCCTGGGACCTGCTATGGCCCCCATCCATTTTGGGGGGGATTAGTGCTTTATTTACAGTCTTGGTGCCCTGAAACTGGAGCATTGTGTGGTTGCAGAGGAGATTTTTAAGGTAAGAAAGCAAAGAAACAACACCTCCAACCATCTCGTTTTGAGAAAATGCTGTGCTTGGCAGCAGGTCACCCATGGCTGGGTTTTTAAGACCTGCTATTGCCTTTTGGTACCTCTGTGTGCACCTGTGTTTCCTTGCAAGCCAAAACCAAAAAGGGAAGAACTGATAAAAATCCCTCCTTGTAGAAGATATGCCCCATACAGTCTGAGCCTGAGTGAACTCACCCCCATCCCACCTCCCAGCCCCACCTCTGGGATCTCCAGCAGAGGGAGAGAAAATACCTGTGGCTTGGAAATACCATTTTCCCCCCGTGTTTTCCTATGTTGAACCAATGTTTTACATGACTTGCACTATTTGCTGTAGGGCAGGATTCTGTTTAGGTTTCTTTGTTCAGTCTCTTGTTGGGTTGCGACTCCTCTTGGCGGTCCTGTACACGTACCTGCTGCACATCTTACACCCCTGGAGAAAATAAACTGTTACCTGAAGCTGTGAGCCTGCCGTGTGTCCTTAGCACTGCTCTGGGGACGGGGAATTCAGATTTCAGCATCACATTCCGGGGTTGGACTGGGATCTTTTCCAGCACTGAGGATCCTGCGGCCAAATGATGCCGAGCAGGGTGAACGGAGCATTTTGTGGTGGCCCTGCGTGTGTCACCTGTGCTGTCACCACCAGGGTGATGACAGCCCCTCTGGTGATGGCCAAATTAAATGTAGTGCGGCGCAAATAAACGCTGCAGGTTAAGCGCGGCTCTCGGGGTTTCGTGTGTCCGCTCGAACCCGGGCTGCCCTCGTGTGGCCGCCCGGAGCCACCGGAGCGGCGACGGGGACGGAGCCACACCTGGATCTGAGCAGCACCGTGACCCTCCATTCCCTTCCCGGCACACCCAGACACGTCCTGCTCGCCGGGAATGAGGAAATGCAGACCTCAGCCCCATCCGGAGGGAGTTCAACGCCTGGACTTGATGATTTTAAGGGCTTTTTCCGACCTAAATGATTTATGGTTCTTAAGAGTTTTTTACACCTCAATTAAGCACCACCAAGTAATAAGGCCAGTGAGGTGGGGAACATGCCACTGTTGTTGGTGGTCGCATGGGAACCCTGATTTTTAGGGAATTATTCCTGAAGGGTAAGCCAGGACTGGATCCTCTGATGCCCATTTCCCACTTCCCCTCATGGCACCACTAATAATTTTGCTCAGTTAGGCCAAGTATGGGTTGCAAATGTAAATCTTAGCCAATTATATGAAGCTCATTTCCTTAGGAACTGAGACTAAAAACCATAAATGCAAATACCAAGGAAGAAGCCGAACAGCAGTGCTCAGCTACAACCCCCCAAGTTTCATTTTATTTCCTTCTTTCTGCAGAGATGACACTGACTGAGATGTCACAAATCCGATCGGGCTTCCTAATAATTCATTCAGTGCCTCGAGCCTCAGGGGTCATCTGAAATTCAGGCAGCCAATTTGCAGGCAGGAGATGCAAAGCCAGACCAGGCAGGGGCTGAGGTTTTAAGGACAGACCCTGTCTGTCAGCTAAAACCTTCCTCTGCTCTTGGGTAACCTCTGGCAAATCCTTATAGGGATGGCTGTAAAAACCTGCCTGTCTTTAAGGTGTAGTTTCCATAGTGAATAGGACAGGGTTGTCTCAGTGGGACCAACTTCTGCACTGTTAGCTGGAGTTTTGCATCGTTGGGGAAATATTTAAGGCTTCACCTCTGAGTTCTCAGGAATGGGGTTCTCATTTAGGCAGCTTTTACAATATTTTTCTGGAGGTCTTGATGGTATATTCATTGAAATCAGTTGGAAATGCAGAGTCCTCACAGCCTTTCTGAGACAAGGTCCCTGCATCTGAAGTGAAGTGAGCAGTGATTTGCTCTGGGTGTTGCTGCAGGGGTGTGAGCCAGGCTGTGACACCCCAAAATTTAAACACACAAGCTGGATGAGAAAAGTGAAGAGGGAACAGAAACTCTGCTTGAGGTGGAAGAAAATGTCCCACGGAGAGACAGGGAAGCTACAACTCCATTGCTGGGACAAGACAGACCCCGAGGGGCTGGAGCGTGTCCAGGGCAGGAACGGAGTTGGGAAGGGTCTGGAGCCCCAGGAGAGGCTGAGGGAGCTGGGAAGGGGCTCAGCCTGGAGAAAAGGAGGCTCAGGGGGACCTTGTGGCTCTGCACAGCTCCTGACAGGAGGGGACAGCCAGGGGGCTCTGGGAACGGGGACAGGGACAGGAGGAGAGGGAACGGCTCAGGCTGGGACAGGGCAGGCTCAGGTTCAAAATTCCTTCATGAAAAGGGCTGTCCAGCCCTGGCACAGCTGCCCAGGGCAGTGGTGGAGTCCCTTTTCCTGGGATTTAAAAGAGATTTGAAAGATGTCCAGATGTGACAGCAGGGGATGTGGGTTTGGTGGCCTTGGCAGTGCAGGGGAATGGCTGGATCTTCTGCTCTTAGTGGCTTTTCCCACCTAGATAACTCTGAAATTCTGTGAGCTAGGGGCAATCATCCCTGCTGGAGCAGCAGTCCAGATGCAGATGAGCCCCTCATGCACCTGCCTGGTGCTCTTGATGTTCAATCAGCTCAGCCTGTGGCAGAGATTTGTAGCTCCAAGCACTTGGGATGCTTTTTCCCTGGAGTGAAAACAGCCAAGCTGGATTTTATATGAATTTTTTAATATATATATACAGTTATATATATACATACATATATATATGTGTGTGTGTGTGTGTGTGTACAGGAATATATATGCTTTCAAATGAATTCAACCACCCTAATACATGACTGAATGCATTCACAGACTTACACACATCTAATAAGAATTTAGCTGTTGTCCTCACCAGATTTTATATAGAAAACAATAGAATTTCTCCTTTGGGAGGGGAAACTGAGGCACAGGGAGGGCACATGATTTATTCAGTGCCCTTGCAGCACGCAGGTGTCTGTGTGTGCTGCTCCCTGCCCTTCCCACAGGTGGGAATCATCCCTGGGGAGTGCTGGGCCCTGGCCGTGGTACCATAATCCTGGTAAATTAAATGCTAGGAAGGAGAATTCCCGGAAAATCCTTATCTCCAGCATCCCTGTCTGATTCAGCTGCTCCCATCGCCATCCAGCTGGTGAGGATGGAATTTGGAGCAAGAGGGAAAAAGAAATCAGCCAAGAGAGGGCGTTTTTTAACCGGGAGGAGACCGTGCCAAGGAGCTGCTGAGAGCAGCAGCAGCTGCCGGGGACACAGAGGCTGCGGCTGGTTCGGGACATTCGTGATCGAGATTTGTCTGTGAGGGTGGAGGAGCCCCTGCCAACACCCCACCCTCGAAAATGTCCCACCCCAAAGAAAAATGCTCGCGCCCCTGGTGATGCTCTGAAGCAACTCAGCAACAGCAGCGAGGGAACGCGAAACACGAGGGTGATTCCAAACACCAGCGAGGAAGGAAAACTCCTTCCCCGCCGTCCCAGAAAGCAGCACCGGAGTAAATCCAGCAGCAAGGAGGGGCTGCAGGCACTGCCAGCACCCCGGGGACGGGGCAGGGGTGTCCGGAGCAGGGATGCGGCCGTGTCAGTCTCACTCCGTGCGGAATCCCGCGCCAGCTGCCGCCTTAGCGCCCCATATGCCCGGCCATATGCTCCATCCTCGCAGGGGGGAGCCGGGTGGGCCTCCAGGGGAGGGAAAGGGACATCCCGGCCCGTGGGAGCAGGTAGGGTTTGGACAGGAGGCCAGGGGTGTGGGAAGGATGCCCGGAGATTGTGGGGGACAGCGTGGGGTGAATGTCCCCGTGCCCAGCAGCACAGGGGACTCGAGGGTGTTAGGGGAACTTCGAGGGGCACCACAGACCTCTTGCAATGGGTCCATGGTGTAAAGTAGCTAAAATCTGAGCAGGAGGATGCTGACAGGGTGTAGGAGAGCACCACTGAGCCTTTGTGTTTCTCTAAAGCTGTTTGGAAGCAGGCTGCACTCTCCGAATTTATTACAAAGTGGATTTTCGGGACACCAACAAGCTTTGGAAAACCTCATGGTGGAAATCAGGGGTGCTGGGTGTTGCTGGGAGCACTGGGTGAGCCTGCCTGGGTGGCAGCAGCAGGAGGGGTGGAGGGAAGGGTTTGAGCTCATCCAGGTCAGACAGCCTGGAGAAGAGGAGGCTCAGAGGTGCCCTTATTGCTCTCTACAACTCCCTGAAGGGAGGTTGTACACAGGTGGGCTTGGTCTCTTCCCACTGACAGAACAGGGGGACACAGTCTCAGGCTACGACAGGGAAGGTACAGGTTGGATATTTGTTGGGCAGGATGAAGAAAAAAGACCTTGCAAATATGGTTGTTTTGTTTCTTGGAGTGTGGGTTCAGCAAGCGATATAGAAATGAAAGCATGCTTTGAGATCTAGGGTGTGGGGTACAGAGCCATCAGCTTGTGAACAATTTTCACTGAAAGAATAATAAAGCACTGGAATTGTCTTCCCAGGGAGGTGGTGGAGTCACCATCTCTGGATGTGTTTAAAAAAAGACTGGACATGGCACTCAGTGCTATGGTCTGGTTGAGGTGTTAAGGCAGAGGTTGGACTTGATGATCTTAGAGGTCTCTTCCAACCTCATTATTCTGTGATTCTGTGACACTCACAGAGGGACATGAGTGTCCCAGCTCCTCCTGAAGTGAAGGGGAGAACAATCCCTCTGGAGTTAAACATCTGGAATGGGTCACAGAACCCATTTGGAAATGCTGGTTGCTCCCCAGTGGCAGGAGGGGAGCACATCCCTTCTCCTGCCCTGTCCACTTTGGTTTTCAGTCTCCTGGTCCCTTGCACTCAGTGTTCAAAGCTTTCACCATCCCCACGGAGGATCCCAGCACATTCAAACACCCAGGATGGGGCACAGAGTGGCACTGAGGACACATTTTCTGTCTGGAGCAGCAGGTTGGAGAGGCAGGGGGCTGTGGATGTACCCAGAGCTCCCAGGTGCTGCATGCAGGGCTGATAAGGGGCACCCACCAGCTGGAGATCCACAGGTTCAGCCCAAGCAGCTTTGGGGTTCTTTGGCTGTGCTGTGAATCCACAGCACAGGGAGAGAGGAGGGTGTGATCTGCATCACCTTCAAGTCATGCTATGGGGTGAATGTGGATTTTTCCTGCATTTTTGGTAGCTCAGACACAGGTGAGACAGAGAAGATACCAGTATGATGCAAGAGGTTGGCGAAAATGCTGGAAAAGGCACTTTTTTTGCTCTGAAAATTCAATTTATCTGGACAAATCAGGGTATTGCCCTCAAACAAAACTGGGCACCTAAGCCTCATTACATTAAATAAACCATCATGTGTTCCCTCCCATCAGCCTGCACCAGGCACTCCGTGATTTACAGCCCACAGCTGTAACCTGAGCCATCTCCCTGCTTAGAGAGAAACTCATTTAATTTGAGTCCGGGTCTGAGGCTCCTTGAGGGAAGGCAGCTAATCTTTCTGCCTTAGCTCCTCTATTTGTAAAATGGAAATGGTGACTTTATCCATCTTTGCGGGCTGTGGTGGGGCTTATCACTTAATCTGAGACTCTGCTGGGCCCTGGTGAGGCAGCCTGGTGTGAGGGGCTGTGTCAGCTGTGCTGCTTGGGATGCTGGGTGCCTGCAAGGGCTCCGAGGATGTGGAGGGATTTGTGAGGATACAACAAATATTGTAGGAGGGAAGGACTGGGGAGATTATTCCAGTGTCAGGAGAGCAGGTACAGGTTCATCCCTGGTAAAAAGGAAGGAGCTGCTTGCTCAGGAAGAGATGGGGAATTTTGGATATAAGGAGAAATTATTATTGCTGTGGCCTTAAACCCATTGGGGCCAGGGCAGAGGAGGGCACGGAGCTGCTGCCAGGGCTGGAGCCCCTCTGCTCTGCAGCCAGCCTGGCACACCTGGGGCTCTGCCCTGCACAAGAGAAGGCTCCAGGGAGAGCTGCCAGCCCCTGCCAGGGCCTCCAGGGGCTCCAGGAGAGCTGCACAGGCACTGGGGACAAGGCATGGATGGACAGGACACTGAGAATGGCTTTAAACTTAAGGAGGGGAGCAATAGACTGAGTATTAGGAAGAAGGTGTTTATTGCAAGGGTGGGCAGGCCCTGGCACAGGGTGCCCAGAGCAGCTGGGGCTGCTCCTGCATCCCTGGCAGTGCCCAAGGCCAGGCTGGATGGGACTTAGATCAACCTGGGACAGTGGAAGGTGTCATTGTCCCTCCTTGCCCATGCAAGCCTTGAGCTCAGCCAAGGCAAGAGGACAGAGCTGTGTTGTCTCTGCTGGTGCAGGACCAAAGCCTGGGAGGATCTGCATGTTGTCTTCCAGTTTCTTCATAATTCATGATGGTCTGTCTGAAAGAAGCTTCTGGCAACATGTTTTTGTTACTGGTCTTAAAATAGGATGCAGAAGAAAGGTTTCTGGGACATAATTCATTTTATTGGCTCTTCTGCACCAGAATTAATTGCAGCCATGTTTATTGCTCCAGCAAGTAGAGATGAGTTAGATAAGGGAATTACTTTGTTTAAGACAATGAATAATTTATGTCGCAAATTCACCAGAACCTTGAAATTTGAAGGACTGGGTTTGCTTCCTTGCATGTCCAGGGAGCAAGACTGAGCCATAATCCTTGTTTGTGACAAGGATTGTGTGTTTTTCATGATTTTTCCATCACTGCAATCTTCTGTTCAAACTTCTGTAACACAAAACATGGAATTTCTCTGTGCAGGGTGCCTTGGCATCCAGGTTACTTCTCCGTGTGGTGGTGAGAGGTTTGTCCAAGGAATAACTTATTCCATCCTAGGACAAACCTGTAATGCACAATAAAACACAGAACTGAGTGCAGAGGGAGTTGTGATAGCTTTGGTGGCTCACCAACCCCTCTGCCAAGACAGGGGTTCTGTGTCAAACCCACAACTCCTACCTGAGCTGGAGGAGAAGCTTTTAGAAAGGCACCCTGAGCATCAGGGACTAAAAACCTCCCAGAGTTCACTAGGAAGCTGCAGTTTCTTTCCCAAAGTGATTTTTCCCCAGGCTATGGGCTCCTGATGAGTATTTGAATCATAGAATATCCTGAGCTGGAAGAGACCTACAAGGATGGTCAAACTGAACTCCTGGAATATTATTGGTATTTGTGCCCCAGGAAAAAAAAAAAAGGAAAAAATAATTTTTTTCCAAGATGATAGAGCTTTTGTTGAGACTTTTTCTGTCCCTGTGGTGGGCACAGCTGCCTGCCCACCCCCCTGAGAGGCTGCACAGCTGTGTCCTGGGATGGGAGCTGCCTGGGTTTGGAAGCCTTTCCCCTGGAGGGGGATGCTGCCTATCAGTTCATCAGTCTGGTCTGTGCTGTGGAGCAGGGCTGGAGGGCTCTCAGTCAGGCACACGTTGGTGTCCCTTGGATGATCCCTCAGTGCAGAACGAGGAGGGTAGGTAGGAGGGAGAGACAGAGAAAGTCAGAAACTGTAACTTCAAAGAAGAGCTGGGATGGGAGCCCGTGTCAGCTTCTGAGAGGAAAAACAGGGATGGTTTTCATTAGTGGGAAGGTGAAACACATGGCTAGACAAATAGCAATGCCCTTGCATAGCTCTGCTCCAGTCCAAAAAGGACACTTGTGGGGGACACTGGCATCCTCAGTGGAAACTGTTATGTCTTGGGAGAAATATCTATTTATTTTAACCAACTGAGACACAGGCTTCAGCCTTGGAGTGGCCCCCTCTCTGTGACACCAGCACTGCTGCTTCTGCAGAACAGAGGGCTCTGATATCAAACCAAGGCTGAAGGAAGGGACTGAGTGAGGGGAGAAGGACATCTCTGAGGCCCTAATCTGCTCTGCAGAAGCTGACAGTGCTGCAAGGAATGTAAGCTGAGGCTGGTTATCCTGAGCTGCAGCCTGAGGGAGGTCACCAGCCCTTCCCAGCTGCAGTTCAGGGCTCTCTGTGGGACAGGAGCCCCTCCAGAGCACACAGAATGGGTGGGTGGGCAATGGCAGGGAGTACAGGTATTTTTAACTCACTAAAAGCAAAAAGCAGCAGTGGGATCATGGTTTGGAGTGAGCAGGGCAGGGGATGGCAGAGGAAACCCAGGCTGGATAAAGCAGAAGTGCTGAGTGTGGAGGGGCAGTGGGGATTGATGCCACTGCAGTGACTTGGGCAGTTTGGCCAGGGTCTGACAGAGGATGGGAAACATCAACCCTGGCTGAAAATCAATATTTAGGGCTTGGATGTTGGATGTGGACACCTGAAATGGGACTCAGCTGCTCTGGCACCTCCAAGTGTGGCCCCTGTGTTGCTCTGGTCAAGCCTGAGCTGTGTCCTGAAGCCCTCAAAGGTCCCTGCTTCTGACACCCACCCTCACATCCCAGACACACAGCTGAAGAAAATACAAATAACAGTGGGGAAAAGGAATCTCACGGATTTCTAATTTATTTCCTTTAAAGTTTGCTGGTGCTGCTTTCCTTCCCTGCAGGTACAAGGAAGGCACAGGTGTGTTTCAGCCCCCACCACGCATTTTCTCCAATTTTCAGGTCAGCACTGTTCCAGCAGTTGAATTTTTGTCTTTTGCAAAGGCAGAGAGGAAGGAAAAAAAAATTCTGATAGCTGAAAAGCCACCTGTGGATCAGTCACAAGCAGACAGAGCTGGAGGCTGCTGGGGGAGCAATTTTCACTGGCAGAAGTGACCAAAGTGGGCAGCTTTTCCTCTTGGTTGGTTTTAAGAGCTGTCAGGCAGCTGGTGAGATGGTCTGTGCTGGAAATGCCTGTGACAGGAGAGGTAATTCAGCAGCTGCTGAAGTGAGTTAGCCCTCAGCTTCTCCTGCCCTCCTGGGCATGGCCTCAAAGCCTTCTGCTTTGTGTGGGAAGGCTGGAGCACATGGGCACTGCTCCTCCAGAGGGATACACTGGTGTCCTGGTGAGGCAGATTTGAGGTGAAAGTTTGGCCTCTGTCACTGCCCAAACACCAAAATTTTAACTGTGCAGTCTCACAAATCTGCTACCCTCATCCGTGTTCTTTGCCTCCCCTGGCTCAGTTTCTCCTCTATTTACTCTAGCCATCCAAACTTATCCCTCCCTGGCTACAAGGACAGCCAGGACTGGGTCATGTTGGTGAAAAACTGGTGGGTCAGAACTTTCTGAGCTCTCTGGGGGCTGGAGCAAGGACTGGGAAGTGCCTGACATAGCTGTGCTCCCATGGCTCGTGGTCTGAAGCCTGCCTGCAGCTGGGGAGGGGACAGGTTCAAGGGCATGGGGAGAAGTGGATCATCACAGGGAAAAGGGAAGGATCTCTTTTTCTTTGTCTGAGCAAGCTGTGGTCTGCAGTGGTTTCAGGCTTGGGGGAGGATTGGCATGCCAGCTCACTGCAGGGTGAGATTTTGGGCACTGCAGGGGCACTTTCTACAAAAACATGCAGTGACAGGACAAGGGGGATGCTTGCCAATGCACAGAGGGCAGGTAAGATTGGATATTAGAAAGAAATCCCCTCCCTGTGAGGGTGGGCAGGCCCTGGCACAGGGTGCCCAGAGCAGCTGGGGCTGCCCCTGCATCCCTGGCAGTGCCCAAGGCCAGGCTGGACAGGGCTGGAGCAGCCTGGGACAGGGGAAGGTGTCCCTGCCCTGGCAGGGGGCTGGGACCAGATCATCTTTAAGGTCCCTTCCAATCCAAGCCCCCAGCAGCTGTTGGCCATGGGAGGCTCCATGCCACAGGCACAGCCCTTGGGTCACCCCTCTGTGGGTTACAGGTCCTTTTTCCTTCCCTGGTACTGAAATCACTCATAGGACCAATCCCAGCATAAACCAGAAAGCAGCCAGGGCAGGCTCAGGCTGCTGCCCTCCCTTGGGTCAGTGTCCTCCTGATCCCTGCCCCTCTCAGCCTTGGGGAAGCTCCACAAATTCTTCCACTTGCTGGCACCCATCTCTGTGGCCTGGTGGTGGCACCTTGCAGCTCTTCGTCTACTGCCTCAATCACGAGCCTGAGGTGAGCCAAAAACACCTCAAAAACAGCCCCAAACCCCTGCAAAAACTGCCCAAAGACCAGCCCAAAACCAGCCCCAAAACACCACAGAAATCCTGGTGGTGGTGGGCACCTTGCAGCTCTTTGTGTACCACCTCAATCACGAGCCCGAGGTGAGCCCAAAACACCTCAAAAACAGCCCCAAACCAGCCTAAAACTAGACAAAAAACCAGCCCAAAAACAGCCCAAAAACCAGCCCCAAAATCAGCCCTAAACCCTGCAAAAACAGCCCAAAACCAGCCCAAAAACACCACAGAAATCCTGGTGGTGGTGGGCACCTTGCAGCTCTTCGTGTACCACCTCAATCACGAGCC
>VXBR01007696.1:0-64774 GCA_013400215.1 Cisticola juncidis | reverse complement strand
CCCAAAAACCAGCCTAAAACCAGCCCAAAAACCAGCCCAAAACCACCACAAAACCCAGCCCAAAACAGCCCAAAAATAGCCCCTAAACCCTGCAAAAACAGCCCAAAACACCTCAAAACCAGCCCCAAACCAGCCCCCCAAAACCAGCCCCAAACCCAGCCTAAAACCAGCCAAAAAACCAGCCCAGAACCACCACAAAAACCAGCCCAAAACAGCCCCAAAACAAGCCCAAAACTAGCCCAAAACCCCTGCAAAAACAGCCAAAAAAACAACCAAAAAAACCAGCCCAAAATCAGCCCCAAAACAGCCCAAAACCAACTCAAAACCAGCCCAAAAACCAGTCCCAAACCCTGCAAAACCAGCCCCAAACCCTTGCAAAACCAGCCCAAAACCAGCCCAAAAATCCTGGTGGTGGCGGGCACCTCACAGCTCTTCTTGTACCGCCTCAACCACGAGCCCGAGGTGAGCCCAAAACACCTCAAAACCAGCCCCAAACCCTTGCAAAACCAGCCCAAAAACCAGCCCAAAACCACCACAAAACCCAGCCCAAAACAGCCCAAAAACCAGCCCAAAAACAGCCCAAAACCCCTCAAAACCAGCCCCAAAACAGCCCCAAAACAGCCCAAATACCTGCAAAAACAGTCAAAAAACCAGCCCAAAACCNCCCAAAAACCAGCCTAAAACCAGCCCAAAAACCAGCCCAAAACCACCACAAAACCCAGCCCAAAACAGCCCAAAAATAGCCCCTAAACCCTGCAAAAACAGCCCAAAACACCTCAAAACCAGCCCCAAACCAGCCCCCCAAAACCAGCCCCAAACCCAGCCTAAAACCAGCCAAAAAACCAGCCCAGAACCACCACAAAAACCAGCCCAAAACAGCCCAAAAACCAGCCCAAAACTAGCCCAAAACCCCTGCAAAAACAGCCAAAAAAACAACCAAAAAAACCAGCCCAAAATCAGCCCCAAAACAGCCCAAAACCAACTCAAAACCAGCCCAAAAACCAGTCCCAAACCCTGCAAAACCAGCCCCAAACCCTTGCAAAACCAGCCCAAAACCAGCCCAAAAATCCTGGTGGTGGCGGGCACCTCACAGCTCTTCTTGTACCGCCTCAACCACGAGCCCGAGGTGAGCCCAAAACACCCCAAAACCAACCCCAAAACCAGCCCCAAAACAGCCCCAAAACAGCCCAAATACCTGCAAAAACAGTCAAAAAACCAGCCCAAAACCAGCCCAAATACCTGCAAAAATAGCCCCAAAACACCACAAAAACCCCACAACCTCTTGAGGGCCACTGAGGGGACAGGGAGAGGGCTGAGCCCCTCTGTGGGACTGCCCTGGGTGAGGGGCAGAGCTGCCCCCCTGCCCCACTGCCCAGCAAGTGCCACACTGCCCTGGGGGCTGCAAAAAAACCCCAAATGAACCTCTTGACAGGATCACAGAGGGGTTTGGCTGGAAGGGAGCTTGGAGATCACCTCATTCCACGGGCAGGGACACCTTCCACTGGACCAGGTTGCTCCAAGACCTGTCCAGCCTGGCCTGGAGCACTCCCAGGGAAGGGACATCCTCAGATAAGCCCTGATTCCCCTTCTTCTGACCCCAGAACTTGGTCTGCCTTTGTGCCCAGGCATAAGCAAGCTCAGCCTTGTGCTTAGCCACTAGCAAAGCTTCTCCCTCTTTCATTATGTTGTGTTGGTCCCCAGATGGAATTCCCAAGTGCTGCCTTGCTGAAATGGCTTCAACAGCACCTTTGGACTGTGCAAGACCAAACAGCAAAGTGTCCATCAGAGAGGGGCTGCCACAGCCTCTGACACAACTCATCTGTGTTCTTTCAAAACCAAATCCCCCACCTGGAATTCTCTGAAGCAGCTGAGTTGACTCGACCTTGCAGACAGAGGTCCAGCGAAGGAGCAGCTGGGGTTATATCAGCACCAGGCTGTGCAGTGTGGTCTTTTCAATAACAAAAAATAGGGAGAAAGTTTAGTTTCAGTCAACCAAGATGACAGATTTAAAATTCAATGTTCAAAATCACTGCAATATAAAGTAATGCTCCAGTGAAAGCCCATGAAATATATTTATTATGAATGATACGAAGGAAAAAAGGGAATAATTACTCAGCTAAGCTGTAATTTCATTCATTATTATTAGGTGGATTTAGATTACTTGCTAACTCGAGATTAGAGGTTTGAAATACATGGCTGAAATCCTCTTTCTAATCCGGAATTGCTAAATCCTTGGGTATTTCTCCATGATCGTGCTTTGATTTGCATCTATGTTGATGTTCAGGACATAATTTCAGTTCTCTGCCAAATATTTGTTTCTTTCTTCTCCCCTAAACACAGTCCCTGGTTTTCCTGATAACAAACACTGTAGACAAACCAAAAGCACCAAGGTTCCACAACGCTCCCAGCATTTCAGATTTCAGCACAACATTGTAATTATAAACTAAAAGCAAAAGAGAACTCACTCCATTGAAAGAAAAAGTGCCAAGAGTGTGAAACCACTTGAAAATGTGGTTTTCTTTTCTTTTTAAATTTTAACAGATCTGTGTAATCATAGATGGGGTTGAGCTGGAAGTGACTGTAAAGGTCATTTCACACCAAATGGGCAGGGACAACTTCCACTGTGCCAGGTTGATCTAAGTCCCATCCAGCCTGGCCTTGGGCACTGCCAGGGATGCAGGGGCAGCCCCAGCTGCTCTGGGCACCCTGTGCCAGGGCCTGACCACCCTGGAATAATGAATAAATAAGGAATAAACACCTTCTTCCTAATACTCAGTCTAAACCTCCCCTCTTTAAAGTTAAAGCCATTCCCTGGGTCCCTGCAGGCCTTGTCCCCAGTGCCTGTGCAGCTCTCCTGGAGCCCCTGGAGGCCCTGGCAGGGGCTGGCAGCTCTCCCTGGAGCCTTCTCTTGTGCAGGGCAGAGCCCCAGGTGTGCCAGGCTGGCTGCAGAGCAGAGGGGCTCCAGCCCTGGCAGCAGCTCTGTGCCCTCCTCTGCCCTGGCTGCAGCAGCTCCACGTCCTTGTGCTGCTGGAGCACACAGCTTGACAATCCTTCTTCCTTGGACTGCAGCTAGCAGAGAAGAATTCCAGCCCTGTCCCCAGCTGCTGGGTCCCTTTGGGATGTGTCAAAGGAAGGAGAAAGCAGACAGAGGTGGTGCTCCAAGGAAGAGGAGCTAAACCTCAGCAGGACCACTGGGGTGGCTCCCGTAGGGCAAACAGGGTTGTGCCAGCTTATGGTAGGGAGGGGATTTTTGGTCCTTCATCGTTTTGGAAGGGAGGTTTTAGACCCTGCTGGTTCTCACTAAGCCATTTTTCTTGGTATTAAAGTACTTGGGGAACTCCACTGTCTGGCCTTGTCTTTATGAGAGGAAGAAGTGATTATTTCTGGGTGCTTGTGTGATGTGAATCCTCGGTAAGGTTGTGATTTCAGGTTGCACAGCCAAGGGGGAAAGGTGTTCCATCCCGTGACTGCTCCCCAAAGTTTCACCCATGGAAAGTTCAACTGCAAAAAGTGTCCCAAATTTTTTTACTTTGGGACAGCAGGATGTCACTTCATGTTCACTGCCTCATCCTAGCAACTGGACCTCACATCAGGAGGGTGAGCAGGGAGTGGTGCTCAGGGACCAGCTCTGAGGGACAGTGTTTGGGCAGCTTCTGAAATGCACTCAGCATCCTGCTCATTGGTACTGCTGGAAAAGGCATGCAGGTTTTCCTATGTAAAGTAAAATAAAAACCAAGAATTGTATGAGAAGGGGGAAAAAAAAACCAACCACATTTTGTCAAAAACAACAACAACAAAAAAAAACCACCCCCAAAAACCAACAAAAAAGCCCCACACCAAAACCTACAAAAAATCAAACCAAGTCAAAACCAACCAAACAAATAAAATAAAACAAAACCAAACCCCAAACAAATAAACAAACAAAAGCAACAACAACTAAACCAACAAAACCACCAGGAAACCAGTCTGGTGGTGATCTACCTCCAGCCCTTTTGTTTTTCCATCAGCCTCTACAAATGCTCAGGGTGTGAGTCTGGGTGCTGCCCAGAGCTGTAACCACACTGGTTGATGTTTCAGTCACGTCTGGTTTCTGCTGTTACCTGCTCTCACTGATTTTTAACTTGCCTGGCATTTTCCGTGCGTGCAAGATGTTTGATTAGATCCCTCACGTTGCGTGTGTGGAAATAAAACCAGCCAGGAACAGACAACTGATTAGGCATTAGGTGAGGTATAATCCTCCCTAATCACATTTCTAAACGTGGTAGTTGGAGGTGGGATTAAAGTTATTAACATGCGGGCAATAAAGCATATAATTTATTTAACAATTACTGGCTCTTTGTGAAGGGGGGTCTGTGTGAGAGGCAACCACACACGAGCTCCTTCATCCCATGCAGGATGGAGCTGCTGCCACTGACAAAGCTGGCAGACATGGATTGCTGTCCACTGGCATGAAGGGGAGAAAAATATTCAGAAATTCCTTCACAGGAGCCCTGTAGGAGAACACCTGGCATCTAGACATTAAATTGTACAAAAATGGAGAAAATAAACAAAAAAAAACCCAAAAGGTGAAAAAAATTCTACTGAAGTTTGTTAGACTTCTCTTCCTGAACACACTGAAATGCAAATGAACAATAATCTAAAAAGCTGTTTAAAAACTTCTAGGATGAAGAACAGGAGGAAAAGGCAACAGCTGGCAAGCAGTGATGTTGTGCAAGATCAGCAAGGAAGGGAATTCCAGAACTCCCAGATCAATTCCTGTCCTGACCTTGTCATACAGTTTTCCCAGCTGTGCACTATGGTGTTACGTCAAAGATTTACATGCCAGATAGAAATTCTGTTGGTCAACAGATTTGTATTTTAATTCTTGAGTTTATCATGCCTGCCTCTGGAGAACTGAGGTTTCACCTTGTCCTTGTGCTGAGGATGCTTGGGACAGCCAGGTTTTGTCACAGCACATTCAAAAAATCAAAACAAAACAAAACAAAATCCCAAACCTCACAAAACAAACAAACAGACCCAAGCCTGAAACCTTTAGAAACACCAAAACCCCCAACTCTGCACTCTAGCCCATTTCCTAGTACAGGTATTACCCTACTGAAGGGTAATTCCAAGGGTCTCCAAGAAGGATGTCAGGTCTGCTGTGCAGCAGAGCAGGATGCCAAAGCCTGGGGACATCTCAACCTGATCCTAGCACCAGGCAGATGCAGATGAGAAAACCCAGCACACAGAGCTCTGCTGCCCCTGCTCTGATCGCTGCAGCCCTGGAAAGGCTGGGCCCTGGGCCAGTGGCTCTTTATGGACAAGTTTTGGGCATGGTTTGGGATGTAAGCCAGGCCAGGGACCATTTGCAGCAGCGTTTTGCACGTGCCTGCCCTGTTTGGAAAGCAGAAATTCTGGCTCTGTCTGGGTGTCTCTGGTTCCACACTGGCTGCCTCTCTGGCTGTGGGACCTACACCATGCTCTGTGATCTGCTGTCAGGAGAGGGAAAATGAGACTGCTGTGGCCAGCCTCAGACCTGGTTCCAGCTTTAGACCCTGCAGGTTTAGACCCTTCATGCTCTGCCAGGCTTGCAGGCTTGAAGCAGCCTGAGGCATCCAAAAGTTAAGTAACTGCATTTATAGCCAGTGCAGAAAAATAGAGGGAACTCCTATTATTATGCATCTCACCCTCAAACAATCTATAAAACAGGCCAGATGAACTGTCCTCTAGAAACTTTAGGATGAGTAACTTAGACTTTGATATCTAACATTTGGTGAAATGCATCCAACCATCTGTCTGCTAGGATTTGGTGTTGGAGACAGCCTCAAGGCACCCTCAAAAGCCAGCACAGACCCAGCCTGTAAATCCCACAAATGCCCTTTTTTTGCCTTTTTTTGTTTTTTAAATATATTATTGAGCAAAACCAGGTTACAAATATTCTTGCATGGGAATGAGGTTGGCCCTGTTCCCCTGATCTTCCTCCTCAAGGCTTTGTTCTTGCCACAGACAGGGGCCATGAAATGCAGCTCCTGGCTTGGAGCACGGAGATCTTCCACATAAAGCATTCTGTGAGAGACCTGGCAGCCCCACCAGCAGCTGAGCCTGTAGTTGTCACAGACTTGAGCCAAATCAGACACCAGTCAGTCTTTGTGCTCAGAAAAGGGCAACAAGACAGCAGAGGAGAATGGCAGGATTCACTCATGGGTACAATTCTGTCTATCTGGATCATAAATGGTGCTTGGGATAAATCTCTTTCTCTGCTCCTCAGCCTTTTTCTGGGATCAAGCTAAGAAGATATACCGATTTCTATTAAAAAAAAAGATTTTTTTTCCAAGCCACTAGCCTTAGTTTTTAAATGTACCCTGAGTGTAAATTGTCACAGATTTCCTTCTGGCTTTATCTAATAGCTGGCGACCACTATCTACTGACATTAGCTGTTAAATAAGTGCAAACTACCTGTAACTGCAGCATTGCATGTGCCTGAGGAATTTGTGTAAGCCTGAGCTGATGACAGGGATGGACTTTGGAAAAAAATAAACCAACCCAAACCCTAGAACATCTTAAAGAGGCAGAGCTGATTCATCAAACTGTGTCTTCATCTGAAAATGTTGTACTTGCCGCTGACACAAATAACCTCTGAGATCATGACTGAAAGAGGATTCATGGGGAAACTATTCTCCCCTATCATTTTGTTAACTCTGTGCATTTGACAGCACATCTCTGTGTCTAGACAGTTCCAGGGGTAGGCTGACAATCAGCTGTCTGGCACTGACACGTGGTAGGTGAGACACTGCAGGTGCTTCTCAGCTTCAGGAGAAACAGCAGAAACATCAGCTGAAGGGTGAGAAGATAGCATCCAGGAATAGATGATCAAGAAGGCTGTCACCTCTCTAAGCATTTTCAGGACAGGGCAGTTCTGACAGGGAGCAGTGTGGCTGGCAGTGCCCATCAGCAGAGTCATTAGGGCTGGTGCTGGGCCAGCCCTAATGGGCAGAATGGGCAGAATTTCCTTGGGCAGAATGACTGCTGGACTCAAACCCGCTCCAGGCATGTCTCCATGGTGTTTCTTAAGAATGGACAGAGTTCAGACTGACATTCCCTGACTCTCCTCCTCCCCAAACAGAGTAATCACCTGCCAAGTTTGGTGCATTGCAAAATCCACCAGGGCCTGGGTAGCCAGCCAGCCCTGAACTCCTCACTCACAAACCCTCACACACTGAGTTCCATCGAGAGGCTTTCAACTCTCATTAAACTATAGATGAATCCTGGAAGCAGCTTTCCAGATGATTCTTCTGTTTTTTTTAACTTCTAAGGGGCTTCTTCCTCGCTGGTGGGCCAGAGTTCAGAAGGGCTTCATACATGAAATTGAACACTTGCACCCAATTCAAGGTCCTCCAAAGCATTGCACTGTGATAAAATCACCCACCAAGACTGCTTGGGCCAAAATTCTTAGCCTCTCCCCTGCAAACCACAAACATCTCTCCCCTTTGTTATCTAAGGAAAAGTCTGTGGTGACACTGGACACAGTTAATGTCAAAACTACACACAGAGGATAAGGTGGGTCCTTGATTCCAAAATAAAACACTTGCTTTAAATCTTTACTTATATCTTTAATTTAACTTTTAAGTTTGTGAAAGACGCTCGCGTTCATTCTGCTAAGAAAACATAATGTCCTTGGAACATTTCCCATATAATGTCTTAATAGTGCTTGAGGTGCAAACTATTTTTTGTTTTGGTTGGTTGGTTGGATTTCTTTGCTTTAATCTTCAAGCCAGTGGATGAGAGCAAGATGCTCCTTCTGAAGGCCGTCACTGTTTTTCTTCTGTTGCTGTAGACTCTGAACTGCTGCAGATTGCTCTTTGTGCAGCCTTGGAAAGCAATGTATCTTGGAATGAACACATACAGCAGGATTATTGAATATTAGCCTCTTCTATTTGCTTCCTGCCCTTTGCAGACCACTGCCTCTATTTCAGATGCTGCTCCATTTCATTGTCTGTGGTGTCCTCTCCCATGTTTTCCAAAGTTTTCATCTTTTCTAGCTCATTTTTGCCCTGCTCCCCTCCTGTGACACATATCAACAGGCTGATTAATTCTGAATCTGACTTTTGCAGTCTGTATGCAGTGATTTTCTTATCTCTGCCGTGTAAAACTGTATGATCTGTAATCTCTTTGCCTGCAGCCGTGTCAAACTTACAGAAGGAGCTAACTCAGCCAGACTGCAGTTTCAGGTTTGGTTTGGTCATATCTACCAGAAGATAGACCTCTCCATCTCTATTTCCACCAGCAATATCACTCTAAAGTATTTAAGTTCTCATTTTTGTCTGACCTTTCCTCACCTGTAAGCAAGGAGGTTTGAAAAATCCAAAGCTGTCCTTGTCCGTGGCTGGAGGCAGGGAGTGTTTTCCTACTGCCATGTTTCATAAATATTGACAAATTACTTTCACAGACCAATCTGCACAAAGTGCAGGAAATGTAGTCATTCAGATTGGTGTTTTTAAGACAGCTGTCTGGAGGAATCAGGGGTGCACATCTCAGTGTAAAGAGCAGGGATTGCATTTGGGAAAGCAGTGGCTTTAAAAAGGATTTACAGGTCACTGTATCTTTTCCTAGTTTTACATAGCAGCCCAGAGTGGAAAGAAGACCTTTGAATGCATAAACTGATGACAACTGAATAAAGGCAGAGGGCTGTTGTACCACTGTAAATGAATTAAAGGGCTATTCATGGTTTCAATATCTGTACTTTAAAAAGAAAACTGAAGAGGTAAAGTGGGTTTGGGAAGTCTGGAAATCCCCCTGGCAGGGAAAGAGTCTTGGTCTAGAGTGTTTATTTAAGAAACAAAACCACTGAGGTGTCTCACCCCCAGCAGCCAAACACTTACATGGGATAAAGATTTGTATGTGAAGACATCAGTGTGATAATACAAAACCAACAAAAAGGTATAATGAGATCTGATGGCATGAAGATAAGAGAGAGAGACCCTCATTTTCACCACACCAACCTACCAGGCAGATATGGGATCCTTCTTAACCCACGTTTCTCATCAGAGCTGAGCTGCCTTTCCTGCAACAGCTCACAGCTTAAAAAGTTGTGGACCCAAAAAGGGATCTTTGGGGGAAATTATTTGATCTTTGAAGTCCAACATACAGTATTGGTTGTAATGATCAATCTGAGTCAAAAATTTGAAGATTCTGGTGAAATGTTAATTTTTAACCTCTCAGTGTCCTGCAGCCAGAAGATGGCATGAGGACGATGACTGCCCACACACTGGTGAGATCTGGTCTGTGTTGCCAGGAAGGCATTGTCTATGTGTAAAACAGGGCAAAACTTCTGCAGCGTGGAGTTTGCTGAGAGAGGAGATGTGCCCAGCACCTGCTTCTTGCTCCAGGTCCTAAACCAGGCCAGGCACAGCCAGCTGACTCCTACCCCAACCAGCAGGGCCAGGATAACTCCTCATGTTCTCCCCAGCATCCCTGTAAACACAGAGGATGCCACAGGATTGCTCCAGGACTGTCCAGGGCAAGGAGCTCCTTCCCCTGCCACCCCAGAGGAGGACACCAGCCCCTGGAAATGCAGAATGCCAGGGATGGAGGCTCTGACACTGCTTCCCTGGGAATTACATTGGAAAAGCTATCAGCTGTCTGCAAGCACTGTGAGAAGGATGGACACTTTTTTTTTTGTGCATCGGTTATTCATCATGATAAATGCCAAGAGCTAAAATAAACAACATGACAGCTTTGTGGTGATAAAGTCCCACTATATTTTTAAGGCCTAATTTTTTTTATGGCAACATTTTTATTTTGTGTTATCTCCACCTGCTTAACCGTAATATATGTTTTGTATCTCTAAATCAATCTAAGCAAGAAAGGATTTGTCGGGTCCTTTAAAATCTTGCTTGATTTATTTGGTCCATCAGAATAAATCTTTTACGATGATAACTTTTAATCAAAACTTTTAAATTGAGAATGTCATAAATCACTAGATTGTGAAAACAAAAGGAGAACAGCCAAAATCCCTAAATAAAGGTTTGCTAGACCAATAATAACAAAAAGAAAACTTCTACCTCAAAGTGTTCTAAACACTTCTTCAGCTAGTACAGACAATATAGACAGAGATCACTCCCAACTCGGCTACCAATCTTGCACAGATGGCATAGAAAAGTGGGGTAAATCTCATTGAGACTAATCTATACAAACATATGCTTAATTAGCATAGTGCATCTTACACAGTGTAAAACAGAAACAGACTGTATTGCAATAACTGATCACGGCATAAATTGGTTTATTTTGATCCTTCCTACTGAGGCACAAACGACTTTTTATTGATTATTTTGCAGAATTCAGTAATGAATTAATGTCAGCTTCCTGGAAAATGCAAACCGAAAAAAGAAATAAAGACGATCAAAAAATTTAATCATACCAGGTTTGCATTTATGCTGAATTTTGTTTCTATGACTGGTTCCACTGGCTTATTCACTGCATAGATTTAAACTCATACTCAAATCCTTCCTGGACCAAGGCCTACCATTAATGCAAAAACAAAGCTATTGTCCCCCAGGCCTACTCACAAATTACACTTGTTTATTTAAGTCAATAGAGATAAACTTGTGTAAATCTCTTTGTAAACAAGGCTATTTCACTTTAATGATGGCTTATTTGGGGTAAGCATAAATGTGTTTCTAATCAACTAATCCAAAATAAAGGATGTAGGCAGATGAATGGTGCAGGATTTGGAAGAATAAAAAAGGACAAAGGAATAATCTGAGGAAAAACAGAAATGCTGGCAAAATGAAAAGTTTCTAAGCAATAAAAAACAGAATTGGGGAAGGAAAAGCCAGTTTCGGTTCATGACAGTTTCCTGTCAATTTCAGCACAGAATCAAGCAAGATAATGCATCAAAGGAATTAAAAATTCAAGTGCCTGATTGTGCCCAAGCTGTCTGTCAATTCATTACGCTTTTGGTTACTCAGGGCAACTGGCTTTATGTGCACAAAGGCACCAGGAATTAAAGCAAGACAGTTAAATCATTTACTCATCAAAATTAAACATTGTAAATTAAGAACAGATATATAGGTCTTCTCACTGTGCTAGGGATGTCTCAAGGGGGATGTCACTTCTAAGGATTATGTCTAACTCCACTCCATCTGATGAAAGCACTGTACTTTACACCACAAACACCAACCAGTTTGTGCGATGATGGGTAGAAAGGCAGAACTTTGCTTTCACCCTATTATTTTGAACAGTGGTTATTTCTTAAGTCTGCTTTGCCAAGGGGATAGGACAGACACAGCAGGCTTACATCAAAAGCTGTTAAGTTTTATTTTCTGTCAATATTTTTTTCACTGTGGAACTGATTCCTCTTTTTTTTTTTTGGCTTTGTTTTGAAATCTTCCAACAGCCCAGTCTGAAGTGACAGTGATTTGTGTAATATTGGAAACATACTTCTGCATTTCAGAAGAGGTAGTGAACAGATTTGTGTTTCAAGGTTTCAGAGGTTATTCATTTCATTACTGAAATAATGAATAATTTCATTGTTGGAAAGATAAGAGTAACAGAAATATGCAATGCCTTCTTAATGTATTTTGCTGTTATTCCCAGCCCTGGGTTGTAGCATTCTTTTTTTCAGTTTGAGAAGTTTTGTGAGTATTTAATTTATGCTAGTATGACTGAATAAAGTTGCTGTTTACTTTGGAGATTTTTATCCCTCGTGCAATGTCTTTATTTAAATTTATGATGCTGAAGCTCTTCTATAGTCACTTTAATGCAATGCCTGTTTTGACGGTATGCCAGACATTACTTGTCTTGAAAATCAACTGACATGTTCCTCATGATGTGATGGGGAAAGCAGAGTGTGGTTTTCTCTTTAACCCTCTTTCTGCTGCCAGAAGAACTGATACAGCACAAAGCTGTGTGCAGGCTTGATGAGAACAAGGAAAAGGTGTTTAATCCACATTTAACCCTCTGAGGGAGGCACAATCTCAGTCCTCCAGGAGTTTTTCCATGCTGGTACCAACAATAGGGATGGTTTTTGCCAGTGTTGTACTGCTTCCCCCACTGCAGGCAGTCCTGAAGTGGCATGGACAGGCTGTTTCCATGTTTGGCCGTGAAGTAATGCAGACTGAAAGGAAATCTGTCCCTTTCACAGCTTCCAGACTCAGTGCCATTCCCTCTTGCATAATCTTTTGCAGATTTGTGCAAGGGGCAAGTTACTTCTGTGTAAGTTTGGAGAGAAAATAATGTGCTCAGATGGCATTTAGAGAAAGCAGGGAAACCACACTGCAGCCAGTGATGCAAGAGACAAAGGACCTATTGAAGCAGAGAATAGTTCTTCAACAGAATGAGCTAAGAAATCTAGGAACATTTAACAGTGTTTTTCCATTGATTTGTGGTTGTTTTTATACACAGAAGTAAACAGTGTACCCTGACTTGGATGGGAACCACAAGGATCATGAGTCCAGCCTTGTCCCTGCACAGACCCCCAACAATCCCACCCTGGGCATCCCTGGCAGTGGTGTCCAAACTCTCCTGGAGCTGTGGCAGCCTCGGGGCCGTGCCCATTCCCTGGGGAGCCTGGGCAGTGCCAGCACCGCTGGGGGAAGAGCCTTTCCTGATAGAGCCTTTCCTGATAGAGCCTCTCCTGAAAAGCTGAGAGCTTTTCCCACCTAACCCTCCCAGGCACAGCTCCAGCTGTTCCCTGGGTACTGTCAGTGGTCATCAGAGAGAAAAGATCAATGCCTGACCCTTCAGCTCCCCCCAAGAGGAAGCTGGAGACCAGGGTGAGGATTCCCCCAGTCATACACTTTTATCTTGCGGGCTGATCTTTTTGTATCACAACTCTGCTCAAATCTCTTCCATTTTTTTCCAGTTTAACACATCATTTTAACATTATGTTGGTAATAATGACTTGACTTCAACACAAAAACTATCTGCTCTGCCTCCCATACCTGTCTTCCTGGCACTGCACTTTGCACTTGTCTCTAAGTCCAAACAGGTGTATCTGCTAGAGTTGGGTCATTCAGAAATCCTAGATCTCTCTGAAATTACCTGATTATTGATGCTGTTTTTCCTTTGGTCGCAATCTTTGGCAAGTCAACATGTACCCTCTTCAGCACAGCACAGCCAGCTACTGCTTCATCATGTTTTTTTAGGTCCTAAGTCATTTCATACAATCACAGAATGGTTTGGGTTCAAAGGGACCTTGCAGATCATCTTGTTCCACAGGCAGGGACACCTTCCACTAGACCAAGTTGCTCAACCTCCTTTGTTCTTTTTAGCAGACAGATGAGAGATACCACGGAGCTGTTGCTGTCTCTGCACATGAACGTCCTTTGTGAGAGTGTTGAACCCCTCACACACATTCAGAGACCTTAAGATTTAGACCTTAATGTTCTTGCACTGCAGCCTTAAATCTGAATGGGACTGACAGCCATTTCTACCTAACTGCTAATGTCCAAAACGTGCTGAGCTACACAGTTTGAGAAACATGTGGACCTCAAGAGAGTCCAGAGGAGGTGACAGAGATGCTGCCAGGGTTGGAGACCCTCTGCTCTGGGGCCAGCCTGGGAGAGCTGGAGGTGTTCACCTGGAGAGGAGAAGGCTCCAGAGACCTCACTGAGGGCTTTCAGTACCTAATGAGATCTTATAAAAAAGATGGAGAGCAACTCTTTACACAGAGGATAGTGAAAGGATAAGGGGAAATGGTTTAAAATTAAAAACCTTAAAAAAACTTTTAGTTTAAACTAAACCTTTGAGGGTGGGCAGGCCCTGGCACAGGGTGCCCAGAGCAGCTGTGGCTGCCCCTGCATCCCTGGCAGTGCCCAAGGCCAGGCGGGACAGGGCTGGGAGCAGCCTGGGACAGCGGAAGGTGTCCCTGCCCATGGCAGGGGTTTGGAATGAGATGAACTTCCAACTTTCCAACCCAAACCACTCTAGGATTCTGTGATTAATTTATAGGACATAGCAATAACCAGCTATGGTGTAGAGGATTGAGTTTTGCAATTTGTTTTACTAAATCAAGTATTATTTCACATAATTATAAAATAGTTTGGATTTGGATTTGGATGAGACCTGTAAAGGTCATCCAATCTAACTCCCCTGCCAAAGGAAGGAACATCTTCAATGAAATCAAGTGTCTGAAAGCCCTGTTGAACCTAACCCTGAATGTTGCCAGGAATGCAGCTCCACCAGCTCTCTGGCCAACCTGTGCCAGTGCTTCATCACCTTCATCAAAAATAACTTCTTTCTAATAACCAATCTAAATCAATGCTCTTCTGGAGGTGCTGCATACAGCTGGGAGCTCTTCCTAGAGCAGATGCATATCCTGCCTCCTGCCTTCTCCACAGCCACCCTGCTTCCCAGGTAAGTTCTGGGCTCTGGGGTTCTGCAGTCCTGATGCTGCCTGCTTCCATTTGCTTTTTCTCCTGCTGCTTGCAATTTCCTTTCCTAGGGAAAGGTTTATGCAGACGTTGGATTTGTGTGTGTGTGTGTTTGCTAGGGTCCCCCAGTATAAGCTGGCCAACCTTTTGACTGATTTCAACCACACCTGGAAGAGAGGTAGAGCTTCTGGAAATACAAATTCTGTCGAGCTTCAAGGCAAACAGCAGCTGCATTAGGGAAGACACGTGTTGCTAAGTGCTCTGCTGGGGAGAAAGGCAGGGAGAGCTCAGCCTTATCAGCACTGCTTGGCTTCCTTGGCTGTAGATAAGGGGCAGGCAGCTGGCCAGCAGAGCACACATCCCTGAACCAGGCACAGCATGTGCTGCTCCAGACAGAAGGCCAGCACAAGGAGGCTGGGGACACTTGGGATTTTCAGGAGATTTGGATGTATCAGGAATCAGCCTTGGAGATAGAAGAAGAGGGAGCCACGAATCTGTTGCAGAGGAGAGGTGAAGGGAATGTCTGACGCAAATCCATATGAAAACTGAGCTTAATTTACTCTTCATAGAGAAAAAAAAAATTCTCTCTGAATGCACTGAAACCTCCACAAAGCAAGTGCTGTGCTGGCAGAATAGCCTGTATATGTTTCCAAGCACAACCTGACTGGAACACCTTATCTTTCAAAAACATGATGGCAATCTCTCAGATGCTCTGCTTTGTCTGCAGAGGGGATCTTCTCCATTCCACTTTGCTGCTAATTTCAAGACAAGCTTGAATCTCAAACGTTTCGAACTGTGTGAAAATGCTATCAAAAAGTTAAGCCTGCTTCAAGCTGGGAAAATCCAGGTACAAAAGAGGAAAGAGGGGGATTTCTCTGAGCCCACATTCTGCAGAAAGGCTAAATATTGTGAGGTGTCTCACCTGGCTCCTTGGAATAACAACCCTGGTGAGATGGGACCTGTGCCCAAGACACTGAATCACAACACCTACATCACTGAGTACAGAAATCCTTTCAGCCTAGAAGATGAGCATGACTCTGGAGAGACAACTATGTTAGGGCAGTGTGACCTCAGGTATAAAGGAAGTGGCTTGGAGATATATGATATATATCAAAGGACTAACCAGGCAACAGCAAAAAACCCAAAGGATCTCCAACAGCCTTACAGCAAATCCAGAATGTAGCTTCTCATCCCAAAAAGCTCCATTAAACTCCCACCTTGTGGCTTCACCACTCATAGAATCATGGAATGTTAAGGGGTTGAAAGTGACCTTGGGGTTCATTTAGTCCTGACCCCCTCTGCCATGTGCAGGGACACTTTCCACTAGACCAGGTTGCCCCAAGCCCCATCCAGCCTGTCTTTGAGCACTGATAGGGTTGGGCATCCACCACCTCCTTGGGCAACATGGAGTCTCACCCCCAGTGTCTAACCACCCTCATAGCACAGAATTTCACTCTGATATCTAAAGATCCCCTCTTTCAATTTCTACCCATTCCCCCTTGTCCTGTCACTGCAGTTCCTGACAGAGAGTCCCTCTCTGGCTTCCTTGTGTGCCCTTCTGGATACTGGAAGGTGCTGTGAGGTTTCCATGCACACTTTTCTTTTCCAGGGTGAACAGTCTCAGGGAAGCTGTTGGGCATCACTGCAAGAGTCTTTGCAGATGGAACAGCCATGGGTTTCACAGACTGAGGGGTCCCCAAACATGCACTGCCAGGCTCTGATTCCCTCATGGTGACCTTGGGCCCCTGCTGAGGAATTTGGTTACTTTCACCATCACCTCAAAACAAGCGGTTAAAGCTTTGCAGGGACTATTGAAGGCAGTAGCTAAAAAAAGACAAACAAAAAAACCCAATCCAACATACGGGGGGAATCTGCTGTGTTAAGGGTTACTGAGTTTGGGGTGCAGGCAGCAGAGGGAGGCTGGGAAGGCACCAGGACTGTGTTGTGTCCATGTCACACCTCAGGACCTGACCTGGAACTGTTGTGCCACTGCTGGACATGGAGCTCTGGGCAGTTTGAATCTATTCAGAACCACAAAATCGTTTAAGCTGGAGAAGCCCTCCAAGACCAGTGAGTCCAGCTGTGACACCAGCCCAGGCCACCACTGACCCGTGTCCCCAAGTGCCACATTCACAAAGCTTTTAAATCCCTCCAGGGATGGGGACTCCACCACTGCCTTGGGCAGGTCTGCCAGGGTTGACAGCCCTTTCCATGAAGGAATTTTCCCCAGTGTCCAACCTCAACTTCATCTGAGGCCGTTCCCTCTCCTCCTGTCCCTGTCCCTGTTCCCAGAGACCCCGGCTGTCCCCTCCTGTCAGGAGCTGTGCAGAGCCACAAGGTCCCCCTGAGCCTCCTTTTCTCCAGGCTGAGCCCCTTCCCAGCTCCCTCAGCCTCTCCTGGGGCTCCAGCCCCTTCCCAGCTCCGTTCCTGCCCTGGACACGCTCCAGCCCCTCAGGGTCTCTCTTGCCCTGAGGGGCGCAGAGCTGTCCCCAGCACTGGAGGTTCCTCAGCAGTGCCGGCACAGAGGGGCGGTCGCCGCCCTGGTCGCGGTGCCACAGTAATGCCAGGTGCCAGTGCCCACCCGTGCGGACCCCAGCTGGAGTCCAGAGGCAATTCCCGCCGGGAATCCATGCACTTTTTCTCGGCTCACATCGCGCCCGCCGCGGAAGGATACGGACCCCATGAACCGCAATGCGCCTGCGCAACTGCGGCTCACCCAAACCTCCGATAAAACCCGATCAACCACCCGCGGCGGGCGCGCGGGCTGTGACTGACAGCCGACTTAGCCAATGAGAGCTGCGACCTCGACCCGCCTCCTTTCGCCTCGCGCCTGTTTCTTCCACACCCCTTCCCTTGTCTTTTTTTTTAATGTTGCCGGCACGCCATTGGTCATTGTGACTGCCAATTAGGCTCTTTGACCAATCGCCGTGCGGCTAGTTAAAGAGAAGATAAACGCAACCAATGAGCTGTTTCCCCGCCCAGCGGCGGGGGCGTGGCCGCTTGGGGGCGGGCCCTCAGAGGAGGTAACGCTGAGGGAAGAGGCGGCGGCCGCACAGCACTCGGGGAGACGGAGGAGGATAGGGAAGGGGAGAGGAGGAAGAAGGAGGGGAAGCAGCGGTGGCTCTCGGCGGATCCTGGTGGCTCCCGGTAGGTGCTGGTGGTCCCGGAGTCTGGGGTCTCTGCTTCATGGGCAGGGTCCCTCCGCTGGCGCTGCGCGGGCCGTGAGGAACAGTCCGGGCCTGGTCCCGGCGGGGCCGGGGGCGCCTCCCTTCGCCCTCGCTCTTTTTATTGTGGTAGGACCCGGGCTGGGTTATCCTGCTCCCGCCGGCATTACCCCCGGGCTGAGGTGGGAGGGCCGCGCTGTGCCGCCCGTGTGTATGTGTGGGTGAGGGGAGGGGGGAATAAAGAAGTTGTGCTGCTCCTTCTCTCCCCCGCTCCCTCCCTCCGTGCCCGGTATGTTTTCCTTGCAGGCGTCCGCAGAATATGCCGAGCTGGAAGAGACCCGCGAGGATCATCGCGTCCAGCTCTTAGGGCTGCACAGGACACCCCCATTGTGCCTCCTGGACGTGCAGTCTGGGCTAGGTGTGCGAAACTCCGCGGAGTTTTGGAGGAGAAAGTTAGGAGCGGTGTGGGGTGAGGAGCTGTGTTTGCATCTTGGAGTTTGTGTTTGGGATTGCGAGGCTTCACTGCATCCTTTTGTCTGTCCCCTCTCCTTATCTGCAGAGCCGCGGGTGTAAAATACACACAAGCCTGCGTGAGACAGGACTTGAGATTGCTGGTTTTATTCACGCCTTTATTGCTGCAGCAACCTGTGTGTTGTCCGAGGGCAGGGGTGGGTGGGATACTGGGCAGAAATTCCTCCCTGCGAGGGTAGTGAGGCACTGACACAGGTTGTCCAGAGAAGCGGTGGCAGCCCCATCCCTGGGTGTTGTTTGTAAACAAACACAACCTGGTAAGCCTCTCATCCTTCTCGATAAGTGCAGGGGGAAAGCTGTGTCGTTATAAGGGCGAGTGGTTGGTGTTGCTGCTACAGAGTTGTGGAGTTCCTGCTTGTAGGGGTTGTTTTTTCTCTTTTTGTGGAGAGTGGAGGGGAAGAGAAGTGCAATACAGCGTGGTCTTTTAGTCTTCACTCTGGGGAAATAAAGGAACGGAAAAAAGCGTGTGAATGAGTGAAGAGCTCTTGTGATGATTGTGGAGAGCTGTTGAACAGCTGGGATTCAGGCTACAGGCTGGTCTTGTGCCTCTTGGGTTGTCCGTCACAGCTTCTGACTGAGAAAAACCCAACACGTGTCTTGGGCTCTATTGAAATGCTTGCAAGCAGGATGGCATTAGGAAAAAGTTTGTTTATTTGGTTTGCCCAAACAAGTGTCTCCAAAAACCTGCAGCCTGTGTTGGAATTGGAGCCCATGCTATCACAGTCCACAGGTATAAATGAGTTAGAGTCCATTGGTAGCAAGAGGTTTATAATAACAGTTTGTTAGGAGGCTGCAGGTAACAGCAGGTTTGTCTTTTCTCAAGCGTTCTGTCTTAGCCTGGAGAGCTGTACTTTCAAACTGATTCATGGCATTATTTCTGTGGGGGCTGGACTCTGTAGTGAGGGGCTGATTAGCTGTTGCTCTGTTCTCCACCTTGGAAAAGAAACACCCTGTGGTTGGGGTGAGAGGCCAGCAGAACAAGGTTGCTTGTTTAGATTTTCTCATGCTTTGTCGAGGTGTTGCTCCTTGAGTGGGTTGTTTGTGTGCTCGTTCTGAGGCAGAGCTTTCAAACTTCTAAGGTTTACAAGCCCCGGTGAATTTGAGGGGGATGAGAGTGTGAGTAAAGGAGGTGTTTGTGAAGTCCCTTCCCCCCTTTGCTTAGCAGTATCATGATGAAAGATAACATTAGTTACAAATGCCTTTGAGAAGTGGAAGGGGAGGGTCTTGTTTAAGGTGGTTTCCACTTAAAGATGAGTCTGAGCATATGTTGAACTGCATATTGGGGTGTTGGAAAGAGTAACCTGGTAGCTGATTGTCATTCTGCAGTTGTGTGAGTCAGATACACCAAAAGTCACCAAAAGTGTGTTTGAAGATCCAGTTTTCTTTATTGAGGAGGCTGGATGTGCATGATAGAACCTTGGAGAAGAATTCATTAGCTTTCCTGAGGTTCTGTTTAACAGTAAAAGAAACAGGACAGTTGGAAAAACGAGGTTAAAGAATTGGTCTCTGAACTGTTCTCTTGTTTCCTTCCACCCAGCAGCTAGATTCATCACCAAAATCAAATAAAACTGGAATTGCACAGCAAATCTCCAAGTGAGAGGCTCTCTCTGGGTCCTCCTCCATCTTCGTGTTCCACTTGATCTTTCAGAAGTCTTGAGCACCAGTTGATATAGTTGAGTTCATCTGAGCTCAAAAACCCTCCCTGCTACTGAGAGCAACTTTAAAAAACGTACCTTGTTTCCATCTTTCTAATCCCTTTCCCACAAAAATACCGGGAGAACAGGCTTCGTAATATGTTCTGGGTAACAATGAATCTGAGCTCTGCTTCAAACTGAAGCAAATTCCTAAGTTTTATTTGTATAAAGAACAGTACGCAAAGTTTTAATTATTATAAAAAGTATTCCAGAGTTTTCAAGTGTATTCAATGCTGCCTTAATGGTTGTGCATGTAAATGCCCTGTAATTGAAGGCATCCATTTATGGGCCTGACTTGCTAAGTGAGCTGTAAATTCTGCTTTTCAGATTGGATTTAATGACTTTTATCATAAAGCCATAAACTGGTTGTGAACTGTGCCGAGAGGCAAACAATACCTAAGCTTACTTTGCCAAAATATTTCTAATTGTTGATTTGTTAAACTGAATTGCTGCAGGTCATGCGATGGGATTAGGTTTTTGTAATAGAATGGAGAGCACAGGCAGCCCTGTGCTCAATATTCTCTGGGCTAGAAGAAATTGGCTACTGCAGAAAACCTTCCTAAACATTCCTCTCTGCTTCCAGCAACAGAAACTCCACTGCAAACAGTAACCTTCATTCCAGATGAGTTCTTACTCTGGTTATGTGTTTGACAGCCACACAGTAGGACCAAGCAGAGACAGCAAGAGAGGAGTTCCTGTGTCTCCCTTTAGTTTGGGACTCGAGCTTGATTTAAAACCCTGGAGCAGTAAGAGGTTAAATCAGATACATAACATGATGGAACCCTGACTTTTCTGAGGAACACTGGGCCTACATTGAAAGTGAACTCACATTAACTAATTGTTAAATGCAATTGTTTGGGCTTTAACAAAGTGGAGGAGCTGCTAAGCTATAAACTGAAACAGGTACCTAGGTAACTGATAGCAGCTCTGTGAATATTCCTGTCAAATTTAGCCCAGGAGTATTTATTTTCTAAAATAATGAAGCTGACACTTGCCTGTTGCACATGGAAAATTTTAGTCAAAATTAATGAGGTGAGAAGGGCTTAAACTGCTGTAGTTTGGAGTGCTTAGTCACTGCTTTTCTGGGGCTGTTAATGTCTTTTGAGTTTTAAAAAGCAGTACTCTGGTGTTGTTCATAATACTAAATAAATAAGTGGAAGAATTTTACATCTTTGTAGAGACAGGTGGATTGGCCAACTACAGTTGTGGTAGTTTTACTCTTCTGCAATTTTAAGGAAGTTGCTGAAATACATTGGGCCCTCCAGTAGTTTAATCCAAGATCAGTAAAATCAGCAACTCTTCTATTGCATATCTAAGTTGTTGCCGGCAATTTTAGTGCATGTATTAGATGGAGTGCTAATTTTTTAATAGCAATGCACCTTTTCAATACTGCAATGGCTACAACTTGAGGTAGCCCTTAGTAATTGAAGAAAAATCCAGCTTCCTAAGCTTTTTGAAGATAGTGAGCATGCTTGTTTAGTTATATGTATGAGAAATTTAAATTTTCTCATTTGATTCATAAACAAACTTTAGCAACATACGCAGTCATAGTTGGTGAGTAACTGTGTTTTCAATGAGTAGAATTATGTAGAGTATTAGATTGCATTGCAATGGTAAACTTAAAGAATGTGTAAATTGAGTCTCTATATAGGCATGTTTCAATTTCTCACTCTAAAGCTGGCCCAGAGGAGGAAATCCCTTTGCTCCCCTTGCCCTCCAAGGTCACAAGCATCAAGCCTTGAACTTCACCAGCCTGTGTCAGAACAGAACCAGGACCTTGGTCTTGCTTGGAGCTCTGGTCCCTGGGCTGAGCTGGCCAGAGCCCCTTGGGATGGGAGCCCTCCAGAAACACCCCTGCTCCTGGACTGATGGGCTGAAAACGTAGATTGGAGTCTGAGGGCTGAACTCCCCTTCCAAAGGAAAACCAAAACAAATCCCAACACCCTAACCCCTAATCCCTAATAAGGGAATGCTGCCCTACTCTGGCCTGAGTACGAGCAGGTAAGAATGAACACCATATCACTTTTGTTTTTTTGGTGATGGTTCTTCAGAAAGGTATCACAAAACACGTGTCTTGTTTGTAGGAGAGGAGAGTTAGCCCTTCTGGAAACTTGAAAGGCAGTTTTTGGAGGAATGGTGGATGCAGTAGATACCCTTTGTCCTTTCTACTGAGTATCCAGTTTATTTAAGCTAGAGTGTATTCTATCTGAAGCAGAAAAGACTGACTTTAGTTTGAAGTTCATACTGAATTCAGGTGCACATTGTGCACTTGGTCAAATTGATAAAGAATCCAGATTCCAGGATTAATGAAAAAAACATTGCCTTTCAAAAAATCTCAAAAATGGGACTAAAATAGGGAGGAAATGAGCTTGTAGACTTTCTCTCAAATACCACAAATTATTTTCCTCGATCTTCTTTCCTCAGGAGCTTAACTTCTGTCCTCTTTATTCCAGAAGAGCTCTTGCAAATAAAATTCTTCTAAGCCAGAATACTTCTAGTAAAACCAGCAGAGATCAGATTTCTTTATTTCAAGTTTAAGATGAATAAGCAGACTGATATGAAATATGTTGCATAAGGCTTTAGAATAAATTAGCCAGAAATCACTTGATATTTTTGGTAGCACCAGTGTGTTTATAGTATGTTCCAGACACTCAGGAAAGGAAAATTTCCCTTGAAGATTTTAGTCTGCTAGCACGCTGCCCTTAAGGTTTTCTTCATCTTTTATGCTTAGTTATTGCTGGGATCATGGGCTTAATATTTAATACTTGTTCCAGAGAACTACAGTAGAATGGAATAATAGCAGACATGACTCAAACTTTGACTTTAGAAGTTGCCAACTATGACACTGTTTGACCAACTATAGAAACATGTGTGCATCAGGGAGCAGAGATATGCTGTGGGGGCAGAGATGAAACAAATACCACCAAAGTTAGGCAATTTGTAGCTTTTCCAGACTTAAACTGTTGGGAGTAACAGCACATGCTCACTGTGTTCCAGCAATCTAAAGAAACTTTTGTACCCTTCTGGTTAACAGTGAGTACTCCCTGGGTATCCATAGCTGCAGTTTGAAGGCACAGTGCAGAGATGTACTTGGGATGGAAAGGGATGAAATGGAAGTTTTCTGCTACAGAACACACTGCTGACTTGGTACTGCTTGTTCAGCAGCAGTTCAGCTTGGAAAGAGATCTTGAAAATCTCCCTGCAGTTACTCAAAGAGTCCCTGAATCTTGGTGTGTTGGAAGTAGTACAGAGGAAGGGAAAAAAAGATCAGATTTGGGCCATGCCATTTGGCCTCAGCAGAAGACAGCAAAGGGGTCATGGTGCAAAGGGTAAGTGATGGTGAAGCACATCTGAGCTCCTTTGAAAAGCAAAGGCTGTGAGTACTCAGCTTTTTGAGGAGGTTGACTGTAAACTACAAGGGAATCACAAAAAAACACTTCAAGTAAGAGGCGGTGTTACATATTCAGCATCTGAGGCCGTTTTAGCAGTGTGGAAATGTTTCTTGCAGCATTGATAAAGACTGTTCTGTGTGTGTTTGGGGGAAGAACATGTTTTATGTTTTTTTAGTGGATGAAGATTGTGTACCAGGCAAAAATCTAGAGGAATGTTTTCAGCAAGAGGCAAGTGTCAGCCGTGACAATGTATGCAGTTATTGTTCTTTAGGAGATCAAAGCTTCTTCTATTACTGTATCCATTTGAAGGTAAAAGTTATAATTGGTGAACAGAAATGGGATTTGCTGGTCAAAAATGAGCTTTAACAGTGACTCCTTAACCCATTGCCATAAACAAGGTGTTTCCTTTACCGTCTGGGTGGGTACAGGTAGAATCCAAGGTAGGTCTAGCGCTCCTGTTTTTAATTGAGCTCCTGACAGATGTTCTGCACTAGACATGTGCACCCCACCTCCTATCTCCAGTTCCTCCTGAGGTGTAAATTTCTGTCTTTGTACTTTTTATTTAAATTATAAGGTTGTGAGCTTTAAGATAATGTGACCAAAGGGATAAGTGCAAAGATAACCTTAGGCAGATACATTTTTTTTCTGCGGTCCTTAGATTAGTCCTTACGCAGTCTTCAAGTATTATAATTTTATTGAAGAAGTAAAGCTTTCAGGCTTGGTGTCTGTCCTGGAAACATCCCAAACTGTGTGAGCTGTGTTCAGATAGTTTCTTTGTGACTAGAGGCTGAGAGCCCTCTCATTTGAGGGAGGAATGTGATTGGAGTGTGTGGAGTTGTGAATCTTACAGACCAGGTAAGCACAAATAGCTCTTCAGCAAAGTTTGCAGTGGTAGAACAAGAGTGACTTTCTGAAACCAGGAAGGGAATAAATTAAATTACTGAAAGTAGTTCTTTTAACAGTGGACAGTTACATACTAGTGCAGTCTGCCACAAGAGGTTGTGAAGGCATTTTCAAAACGTGGTTAGATGAATTTGTGGACAGCAAGTCCATAAATTGCTTCTGACAGAAGCAAGTAGCAATGTAGCCTTTAATTTTGTGTTGTAGCAGTTTTAATTGCTGAAGGATTATTGCTGAGGAGAGTGGACTGTAGAAAACAGCCAGGTTCACATGCTTAAGTCCTTGAGTAGAATATGCTTTTGCCACCTTAGGAGCCATTGGAGCACCAGGCTGGATGCACCATTGCTGCTTTTTCATTGCAAAATCTCCATTTATTCAAATTGCTCAAAATTCAGCCCACTCATGCCTTTCAGTTTGCTCTGTCTTCTCTAGGCTTGGAGCAGAGTCCCTTTTTTCACAAATTAAGCTGACTGAAATACTCTCATGTGAGTACTCATCACAATCAAGTGAAGTATCAAGCTGAATGAAGTCCTGTCCTACTTGTGTCACATACTCTCTGCTCACCCTTTGAAAGATGCAGGGCCACTCCTGGAATAACTTACTGAAATTCTTATTGATAGCTCCTGGCAAATCCCTGACATGGCAAAACAATAGCTAGAAGGAAGAAGTTGGTTTAAACCTCCCTGACTCCTAGCCTGCAGCTGTCATGTGTGTTGTGTTTTTGTTAAATAGCTGCTAAGCTGCAAAAATTACTGCTAGAAGGGGCTCTTTAAATGTGTGACTTGGTGGTTTGGGTTTTTTTTATAGCTAATTTTATGGAAGTAACAGATCAATTTGTGCTTTCTGACATTTTCTGCAGAAGCTGGATGAGCACACATCTGTAAGGCAACTGTATAAAATTAAGTGTAGTATCTGGAAGTTTCTGATTAGTTAGGTCAGAGCCTACAGTCTTTTGGAAATGTGAGAAGAGATTTTTTTTAGAATTTATTTTCCTCTGAGTATGTCAAAATAATATGTGAGTTCAAATATAGAGAAAAATTGAAATGTATGGAATTTCTAAACTCTTTTGTGCCACAAGACTTAAGTTAGTCAATGTGCATTTGAAGCAGAAAGGTAAGTCTTTGTAAAAAATACAACCCCAAACCACCAGAGAATACAGAAAATTATATATCATTCTTAGGGGAGAGAATACTGCAAAATTGAGTACCTCATCACAGGGAGTATTAAAAAGCTGAAGAACTGGATAAAAGCACTGAGAATGTTTGGAGGGTCTGGAAGAATAGGCTCCCAAAGAGGTTATTTACCACCTTGGTGGTAAATGAGACCTTTCTGAAGTCTGTGTTTTATAAGGCTGACAGTCAAAGGAGTATTCTGTGGCACTGAAAGGTGTCAAATCTGAAGCTGAAGAACAGAAAATACTCATATAAGGATAAGAATTCGTGTGTGGATCAGCAATGATAGTGGTGCTTGATTGCCTACATCTGTCAGCACTGAATTTAACATTCAGGTACTATACCATCAATTGCTGCACTTTAAAACAGGGTCTTAAAAGCCAAAGAGGTTGTCTCCTTTAGTTCAGTCTTTCTGAATTTCTTGGGTGTGCTTCTGAAGCACCCAGTGCTGGTCTTGGACAAAGGCTGAAGTATTTTTATAAAGCTTCCAGTGTCTGCTGCTCCCTGTTTTAGAAACAGAGTGTGTTCTTCAATCAGTGGAGGCCATGCAAGCCTGCCTATTTAATCTCTGGAGCTGCTTAGTGCACCCTTTAGGGGTCTAATATGTCTCACTGCAAGGCCCTCAAATGGTTCAGAACATGTCAGGCTGCTTAATTTGGCGTTGTCACCAAAATAAATGATTTAAATTAAAGCACATTTCCAGCTATGCAGTCGATACTAGCGCTGCAATTGAGGTCTGGGGCTGGAGTTCTCTTTCCACACTCTGCAATTCATCTGACATCACTTGCAGTACATCAGTACCACGTGTGAGTAACTTCTTAGCTTGAACTAACTTGGCAAAAAACCCAGAAAATTGATGGGTTTTTATCCTTACCTGGCTGATTTTTCGTGAAGCATAAGCACTGATGCTGAAGTGGTGGTGCCACAGGAAAGAAAGGAAGGAGGACTGGGCTTCCTGTGGCAAGAAGCAGTTGTGTTGGCTTGGCTCCTTATGATACTGTACCCTGAGTGTCCAAGTCAGTGTTTCAGTAAGAAATACTGTCTATTCAGTTTATTTTTCTTGTTTTATGTAGCCAGGCCTCCAGTGCAATGCTCAGCAAAACCTGCAGTTGGAGTTATTTGGGACAATTCAGCAATTTAATGTTATTGGAAGAAAAAAATTCTTTGTAGGCCTGTCTGCAAATGAATGGTTTAATTTTTTACTAGGGCCTCTACTGACACAATATGTACAGCAGTTTAAAACAGAGAGGGTTGATGTAGATTGAGTATAAGGAAGAAATTGTTGCCTGTCAAAGTGGCTGGGTCCTGGCACAGGCTGCTCAGAGAAGTTGTGGTTGCTCCATCTCTGGAATTGTTGCAGGCTGGGCTGGATGGAGCTCTGAGCAGCCTGGGATAGTGGAAGGTGTCCCTGCCCATGGCAGAGGGTGCAGCAAGATGATTTTTAGCAGTCCCTTCCCAAACCACTCAGTGATTCTGTGATTTAGGATGGAGTTTTTTTAATGACTTGCATAAAATTATCTGTGTTGATCTTGGTCCCTGTTAATTAGAACCTCTGTCTCCCTGACCCCAGAAAACTACATTGCTTTCTTCAGTCATTTTTGGGTGCTCTGAGAAGCTGGTTTATGGAGGCGTAATTTATTTGAAACTGAAATGTCATGCCTAGTGAATGTTGTTCTGTTTTGTGGAAGTTGCAAAATTGTGACTTAAATTACCTGCAGAATATAATCTAGTGTTTGTTGACTTGGCACTCACTGAAACTGCAAAAATGTGACAAGGCATAAATTAGCCGTGAATGCTGTAGCCTGAAGTACCTCGAATCACGCTGTTGTGCCAGTGGGAGACTTCAGTGAGATGAAGTTGGTGTATTTTGGATAGATGTGGGGAGTGTGCCTGTACAGTTTGGAGAGGCACGTAAGCTGCATTCAGTGCTCCCATCAAGTAGCCTGAAGGCAGTGTTAGCTTTTAGCTAAAACAAGGTATTTTCATCTGACTGAACTAACTTACACATTTTGGGAATATGGGAACATTCTGGAGTTCAGATACCCCTTTGTTGTCTGGAAATAGGATCATTTTTGACTGCAAAGCTATACTTCCATCCACAGGACCATTCATGTCCTTGAGCAATTTCTAACAGCTGTCTGCCTGTTGATTTCAGGTATTTTATTTTAATGCCTAAAACCAGCCTAATGGAAGCTACAAAAGCAAGATGCTTTTTCTAAGTGGCTATCATTTCTCTTTTGAATGATTTGAAGTGCATATTGCAGTGAATGCTAAACATAGCTCCAGTTTCAGCATTCCTTTTAATATTTCATTTTATATTAATATCCTGATCAGGTAATTATACTGAATGAAAGGCTATCAAAACTGAAAACAGGCAGTTCTACTACCCTGATGCCTGCAAAGTAAGATTTTCCTTCAGTGAGTTTTGAAAGATGATTTTAAGGGCTGCCAGTTGAGAAGATTCATTATCAATGAATCTTCAATGTAGGCCATTGAATTTCAGAGGGGAATAGGCTTATTACTAGATTAGGGGGAATTTGAAATTGGTGTCCCCTCATGGAAAAAAAATTGGTAGTTATTTAAAACATGACAAAATGAAGAAGGGTGTGTGAAGTAGCTGACTGTTGGAAGGTTTCTGTCAAGCCATAATAACTAAATCACCTTCCAGACACAATTTCACCTGCTAAATTAATTTAGAGATGGGCAGAACGTGCATATATGTGTATGCAATTTGTCAGTCATTTGTGGGAAATATTAATAAATTTCCAAAACCGGCTAGCCTAGGTACAAAGCCAGACTCAAGTTACCTTCTGTATTTGCTGAAGTTTGCTTTAGTAAGGAAAGACTTGAGAAAAAATTAATTTTCTATTCCAGCTGTAATCTTGGTCTGTGTTAGCTTTTGAAGCATCTACAGCAAACTTGATCTTTATTGGTGAAGTACCTAATCATAATATGAATTACTTCTGAGCTATTTATCTGGGGTTTTTGGGGGAGACAGTGTCCTGTGGCATTTGGCAGTGAAACGTGTTTGTTGTGAAGCCTCAGTACTAACATGTCTCTGGTTTTGGTTTGTGTTTTCAGGGATCAGACGGGGATCTCCAGTTCATTGCCTGCTGAGTGTCCTGACTGGTGAGAGTCATGTCCATATTGCCATTCACTCCACCTGTTGTGAAGAGACTTCTGGGGTGGAAAAAATCTGCTGGTGGCACTGCAGGGGCTGGTGGTGGTGAGCAGAATGGTCAGGAGGAGAAGTGGTGTGAGAAGGCAGTGAAAAGCTTGGTCAAGAAGCTAAAGAAGACAGGACAGCTGGATGAGCTTGAGAAGGCAATTACCACTCAGAACTGCAATACAAAATGTGTGACAATACCAAGGTAAGTGCTGTTGTATTTGAAATTGTTACAGCTTAGGAAATGACTAAATGGATGCGCAGACCTTCTGTGAACAAATGACTGAAAAACCAATTGCATGCTTTTGATTCTTTGAAGTTATTCTAAACCTATATTGGATTAATACAGTGCTTGCTTACTGAATCACTTGCTTTGTGAAGTCACAATTTCATTACATTTCAGTTCTCATTGATAGGGTCTTGTGTAGGTTTCTGTGTATTCTGATGATGTTTAACACTGCTCTTCGTTTGTAGCACTGCCTTATGCTTTTATTTAATAACCCTGTCTACACTTGGGGAGGGAGGCATGCTTGAGCAAACACTTTCATTTTAAAAATACCAAAAGGCTAGTTTTTCCTTGGTCAACACTTCAGTAATCTAATTATTTTCAGTTATATCTGCGAGTTTAAATTGTACAAGCTGCCTCCATTCTCCCTTTTGAAAGGAAATTTTATCTGTGGAGGCAGGTTGTCTGAAGACCAGTTTATTTACTGTAATTATTGTTATTGTTTAATGAAAACAATTTCTGTTTAATAACTGGGGGTATTTCTAGAATTGCTTGTCTGCCTCTGATATGTGTAAACATTTAGATGAACAACTTGCATTCTACCCCTTTGACTTTCCCAGCTTAATTCATAGCAACTGCTGTGCGAGAGCAAGGGTTGTGTTTGTAAGTATTTTGCCTTCTGCTCTTGATTGATGTTGCACTGAAATCCCACTGGGGTGCCCAGGCAAGCTCACTCTGTGTGACAGAAGTATCAAATCACTTCACAGGTGTGTTTTTCCTTGAAAAAGTTAGAGGATCTCACTTTTCTGGGCACTTAAATTACTTGACACTGAAATTATTTATAGGGGAGAGGAGCTACATCTGGTTTATGAACTTCATTTTTGTATTAGCACATTTATCCCAGCTACTTTTACAGTTTGTATTATTCATATTGCAAACTAGATTTGACTGGTGTCACTAATGATTCCATATATCAAATGTGTTGTAGCTGTTATCTGATAATGGTTTCAGCATTCTGTTTTCAGTTTGACACAGCTGTCTGGAAAAGTCACGAGTATGCCCTGAATGAATGACTACTTTAATTCTCTTTTTTTTTTTTAATCTTTTCTATTCATCTTCTGTTTCTAATGCTGCCCTCTGCTTGTGTTGTCTTCCCTAGAATGTACCCCCAAATTTCTGACTTTTCCTTCTGCTTTCTTCCCTTTGCCAGATGGAACCAATTGATTAAAAAACATTAGCTCTGTCTTGGCTTAGTGTGTTATCAGCAGACTAAGACTGGAACCTGTTAGGTTATACATTTCTTGAGATGACTCCATGTATTTACCAAGTCTGTACTGAGACTAAGATGAAGTGCTTAATTGAAAGATGTTTCATGTGACAGAAGTTAAACACACTTGATATAAAATGTGTATCTAGGTTCCAGAGCTCTTGGATTTTACGGAGCTTTCCTACAGGGATACTGTAGCAGTAGATATTGCTGCTTCTGAAAAATAGATGTCTACAATGAATTTTGTTAGAAGATACAAACAGTATTCTAATAGAACATTATTTTTGAGTAGCCTTTAGTCTACTACGAGTAGACTAGAGTATGCTTGCATGACCTTTTGTGCTAAAGTAGACATAATAAATAATTCTTTTAAATGGAATACAAATATTCTGTGACCAGTACTTCTTGCTGTTCTCTGTCCTCCACTCCAAAAGAACTGGACCTGGATTTTACTCCTCTTGAGTACCTTAGGAGTAAGCCAGGAAGAGTTATTCAGGTAGTGTTGGCTATTATACAGGGTTTGATTTTAAACTAAAAAAATGGTTTTGGCATTAAGGGTTATTCAGGTAGTGTTGGTTATTATACAGGGTTTGATTTTAAACTAAAAAATGGTTTTGGCATTAAGGAGCAGGGTGATACCAGAGTTGCCAGCAGTGTCATACAGAATTTTTGAATTTCATAGCTGGGTTTTGTGTTGTTGATATTACTTCACTTTGACAGCAATAGTCTAGGTTCCCAAGAAATAACAAATGTCAACTCAGTACTGTAATGACTTCTTGGAGATTCTGTTATTGGATTTAGTAAGTTAATGAAACCACTGCTTGAGACCCACTTTAATGAATGTCTTAAAGATCTGCAGATCAGCAGGGATAAATAATAAAATGCTGAATTTGAGACTTCTTTCCTTACTAGTCAGCAGGAAGTTTGTGGTGCCAAGCTGCTGAGATGCAGTTCTAATGTGACAGCTGGGCTAGCTTTCCAAATTTTGGTCTGCCTGGGGAGGGCTTTTGTGTGTGTTGGATTTTTTAGCTAGCATTAGTTTTCCTTACTACTGCTTTTTAATTTGGTGTAGGTATTGACAACTGTCGTGGGATGCTTCTGTTTGCCACTATTACATCAAAGAAAGTTTCAGTTGCAGTTTCACAAGTTTCTGGTCCGCTGGGAAATTTCCAGAGGCTTTGATACAGTGTTTAACTCCAGTATACTTTTTCATCATTGAAACCTAAAGCATCTAAACTCCCACAGACTTTTCACAAGACTGAGACGCAGCTTGAACAAAAGTTGTATTAAATCACCTACTCAGAAATCAGCATTTCTTACTGTGTGTCATTGATAATCGTGCTGAATCAGGTTTATTCTGCTCCTGTGCTGTTTGTCAAGGTGACTGCACACTAAGGGAGGCTGATCCTGTGTGTACTACACAAAAGCTGCTCATGTGGTAATTAACACAACTTATTACGAGACTAATGGAGGTTCTGAGAAAGCAGAAGCAAACAGATGGAGTGGGTGTTGGCATTGCACAGCAGGACTGCTTAGCTCTTCATAAGTGGGTCAGTAATCTAGAGCAGAGGCTAAATAAGTACAGAAGTCCTTTTGACACTAGCCCTTTAAGTAATTTGTAGTTATCTTGCTGAATCCTCCCAACAAGCCAGTGGGTTTCTAATCACATAATCCCTGTGTATTCTGAAACTAAATGTTGGCACGTGAGTTCACTTTTCTACAATACATAATAAATTTGGTGGCATTTGAGAATTTGTCTTCATGCTCTCTCATGTGGTTTTGACATGGGCAGAAGATGCAGTCACTGCAGAAATGGTGTGAGCATTCTTCTTCTAATGGAGCAGTTTCTTCCTTCCTAGCCTGGATTATTCTTTTGAGTCTCAGAATCCTAAAATAGTTTGGGTTGAAAGGAACCTCAAAGATCATCTACCTCCAGCTCCCCTGCAGTGGCCGTGTACAGAGGCATCTTCCACTAGACCTGATTCCTCAAAACCCAGTCCATAAATGCTTTGTAACTAGTGATGACTGAAATCCAAGCATTTAACAAACTAAACTATGGTAGTGAATAATCAGATGGCATATTGATGGTCTTATCTTGGTTATTTAAAAAGCTTTTTTCAGCAGTAACAGCACAGAGAATTGGAATCCAAAGTATGGAAACACTAGTTTCAGTATCTCAGTAATTTGGTGTCATCAGCTGAGTATTCATGCCTTATTTTTGCTTATTTTACATGAGACCAAAAAACCCAGTGGCTTTTGCAAAGTGCCTTAAAATGTACAACTAATAAAAAGAATTCAGTTGGGTCAGATTTGGAATAATATTGACCTGGACTGTCGTAGTTCCTATATTTTCTAAATTGGAAATAAATTAAAAAACAAAAGCTAAGGGAAGATTGAATTTGGACAAATTTGTTCTGACGTTAATAGCAGTAGTTATATTTCAGTTATTATATAAGGTTGTTTTTGATACTGTATGTGGAACTGCACAGTTATAGTTAACGCTTTAATCTCAGCTGCAGTTGGAGGCCTTAGTTCCTGCAGAGGAGGTAAATTTTACTTCTGCTTTATATTAAATTGCATCACAAAAGCAGAGCAATGTTGACTTAATGTTGATGGACAGCATTCTGACAGATTTTTGGCTGAACTGAGGTTTAAAACCAGCTTTCTGAAGTAGCAGCTCAGAGACTTTCTCTGGTGTGCTGGTATCCTGCAGGTGCCTCAGAGTCTCAGGTGGAACGCAGCAATTGCTTCCAGAGCAGAGCAAGGACTAAGAGTCCTCTCAAGCTCTTGGTTTTCAGCCTGCTTTGCCATTAGAGTTTTAGTACTATCTGGTCTGCTATGTGCTCTATGTCCCTCTTGTTTAACACAAAGAGAGCTTCTCTGTGCCATGGTTTTTAAAAGCTTATTTTTGCTTGTTTTTCTGCAGCTTCCCAATTTTGACTTAGAGAGTGAGAGTATGAATGTAGATATCTATGGAATTTACAGTCCACAGTTAGATTTCTCGAGCACCTGGCTTCTGCTTCCAATATGAGTTGAATTCTGAATTTTTGTACCCTTCAGGGTCAAAGGAAAAACCCTACAATGGGTTCGATGGTTTTGGGAATATGGAAGATTGTGAGGGAATGTTGGGAGTGTGGAGCAGACAGCTTCAGACAAATGAAGTGGTTGGTTGGAATTAGTGATTAACTTAATTAACATTGGTGCTTCTTTGAGTTTTTTAGAATGAAGTAGTAATATTTAAAATATTTTAAAGCCATATTGGTATGGCTTTCGCTTCATCTAATAGTGAAGGCTGGTAATTTTTTAACTGCTGCCATGGAATTGGTCACACCCTGATTCTTCTGGGGAAATAAGGTGTTGTTATTTAAGTGCTGCATTCAGAATACCTTTCTGATACTCTTTCCTAATGAGTGTAAAAACACAATAGCATACGTTAATTGCATCTGAAGACTGTAATGTTTTTAGGTTTGTCTTTTGTTTGACTAGGGGTCTTTCTGTGAAATAAATACCCATTTGACTTCTGAGACTGAAAGACTGTTCTTGATGATGAACTGAATAATGCTATTGATTCGACTTCTTCTCATAGGCTTCTCTAAAGTGTCCAGGAAATAAATCTAGTATATCCTACTTAATTTTGCTGTATTTCTGATGTATTCTGCAATGCCTTGGTACTTAAAACTGCAGAATCTGATGAAAATTTATCAAACACATGAAAGCAAGGCCATTTGATGTGATCAAAACCCTTAAAAGAAATTGTTTTTCTCTACTATATTAATGTTATTCCTTTGATTGCTTGCCCTGCAGCCATTTCCTCATTCCCTACCATGAGTTAGTACTGTGAATAAGACAAGGTGCCTAGGCATGGCTTATGGCACATGTTAAAATTGTTTTCTGGAGGTTAGCTCTCTTTTTATTAGTTACTCTGAGCCTCTGAAGATGGAACTTACAGGTGCTAATCACAAGAGTTAACAGCAGGAGTGCACTGGGCAAAGAAATAATCTGTTCAAAGATGGGGACACTGGCTTGGAACTACTGTTTGGAAACAAACCAGTCTGTTAAAATTATGATTTTTTTAATGCTTTTTCTTCATGTAACTGAGTAAAAAGTAAAGGTGTAAAGAACAGAGTTTTTATTGGAAAAAGCCAAACCCTCTTCTATCAGTTAGCATGTTTTCTTGAATTTCTTGGGGATATTTGTCAGGAAAGTGATCACATAGCTGCATGCAGTAACCTAGTTTTAGGAATGCTTTTGATCAGTAATAGAGCAGAGTTGTCAAGCTGATATGGCTTCTAGAATAGATTGTTTTCAGGCTTTAATACTTTTCCCCAAAATGGGTTACTTCAGAGAACAGCAGTACAGGTACTCCTTTGTTCCTTCTCACGTTAAAGTCATAGCTCATGTGTGATTTTAGCAATTAAACTGGGGAGCAGGAAGAGTTTCTCTGGGAGCTGTTCTAGGAGAGTTCCCAACATCTGCTAAGCTGTGAGCAAGTTAGTGAAGAGGACAACAGCAGGCACTTGGGTTGGCATAGTAAATTCTAAAATAACATTGCTGTCCAGACAGAGGTGAAGCCTGTTTTCCCAGAAACAAAACTTGGCACTGTCTGATAGTTTGTAGCAGAGATGGGATAATTCACTATTCAAGCTGAGGATGGACACTTGTTCTTAATCGTAGTTTAATGTATAAAAAATGCCCTCAAACCATGTAGTGTTTCTCAGTCTGGATGTGTTCAGTTAGATGCAAATTAATTCTCTAAATGCATGAAAACTATAGTTGAACGTGTTAAGTTTTCAAAAATATATGTAGATACTTAAGACTATGCTTCATAGTTCACTAAAGTATGATTTTTATTGCTGAGATTACAGGAATAATGTACTGTTAAATCATCTGTTGATAAACTGACTCTTTTTTTCTCATGACAGGATTATTTAAGATGAAGCAGACCACCCTCTGCTTTTCTCTTGTTGGAATTTCAGTTAAAAAAACCTCTTTAGAACAAAGCCAAAGAAATCTTTTCTAGAAGTATGGCAAGAAACAGCTGAGATTTTGGGGACTATTGGCTAAGAATAGCTTCATAATCTTTTGCTCCTCCTTGTGATATCTGGTGCAGTGAATACTTGGGGTGTGTTCATTGGAAAGGTGCAGCAGGAGGATCAAACTGCCCTTACTCTGCAGTTGCATTACTATGGTGGAACTTAAATATTGTTCTCTGTGAAAGAATAAAGGATGTGGTTATAGACAAAAGGATGCTGCCCTAATTATGTAAAATTACAAACTTCAGGCTGCAAAACACCTTTAGATGCTGCATAGACATACAGTGGGAGATTAAAATTCACATGAGGTTTGACTTCAAGTCTCCCTGAAACTTAATGTCTAAACCTGAGTTTAGCAATTAATACAGCGATGTTACAAATGTTGTCATGTAAAATACTGTTATTCCTTATTTTATTAACCCTTTCAATAATTTCCACATTATAGTTTAAGAGCAATTTTGCTAATGTTCTCCTATTGGATTCATGATGTTGTTATATTTCATGTATGGAGTAGGACGCAGGATTAATATTAGCACAAGGTAATGCTTTTTTTTCCTTGTAATAGCTTAGTTTTCCTCTACTGCCACTTCCTAGTGGAACAGTCTCTCTCCAGGGATACCTTAGAGCCCCTTCAGGTATTTTAAATGGGCTACAGGGCAGGGACTGGGGACAAGGCCTGCAGGGACAGCACCCAGGGAATGGCTGCCAGGGAATGCCAGAGGGCAGGGCCAGCTGGGAGATTGGGCAGCAATTGCTGCCTGGGAGGGTGGGCAGGCCCTGGCACAGGGTGCCCAGAGCAGCTGGGGCTGCCCCTGCATCCCTGGCACTGCCCAAGGCCAGGCTGGATGGGACTTAGATCAACCTGGGACAGTGGAAGTGTCCCTGCCATGGCAGGGGGTTGAATGGGATGAAATTGTTAGTGAAATTAAGAATAGCAATTGTGTTCAAGTGTAATCAAGTGAGGTTTAATTACAAATACTAAAACATAACTGTTAGCTTGTTTTGTGGCACAGCTGTGGCTGGTGGTAAGGACTGAATTGCTGTAGCTGAGGTTAAGCTTTAGTGTAGACATAGCTCAGGTTACAGCCTCTTATAATGATGTCATCCTGAAAAAGGAAGTCTTAGAGTATTAAACAAAGATACTTAGGGCTGCCAGTTTTAAGCTCGTGCAATTCAGGAAGCCACGTGACTTACCCACATAATTTGTTAGAGTTGGTGTGCCAAGCAGAGAGTATTGGCACAACATTTGAGCTAGGTCAATGTGTAAAAATACAAATGTGCAAGATACTTAGCAAAATGCTGTGTAGTTCAAAGGAGCTTGTCTCTCGAGTCAGGAGGAAGAAATGTTGAATTTTGAGGATTACATTGGGTATTAACTGGAATTCTGGATAAAGGCTGGGGGAATGTGGATTCTGGCCTTGGTTGTGCTGCCTTTTCCCAGGTAACCTAAGTTTTTACTTTGCTATCATTTTTCTCTCTATAAATGGAGATTTTTTTTTTTAACGATTGTAATAATGCCACCTCCACTGCTATAAGTGTATTGATTGTTTAGGGAGTAAGCTTAAAGTATTTTTTGCTATTGGAATATGAGTGATGTGAAAGCAAATTTGGGAGTGAAAATGTGAGTGATTACAATATGTGCAAGTTCTTTGTTCAACTTAATGCTGCTATTCATTAGGATTTCTTTAATGGTAAGAAGCAGGAGAAGTCTGAATCAAAAATAAGTGTTAAAGTAAGTATTAAAGGTTATTTGATTTTTTTTTAATATGCAATTAATTGTCAGGTTAACAACTGATGCTGAGGCTACTTGTGTTTACACACAGCAGGTTCTGTTAGAAAGCTCTTGACTACAAAGAGTAATACCTGTATCTTGACAGTTCATGCTGCCAGTAGGAAGATGTATTAGTCACTCCAAAAAATATGTTGACTGTGCATTATTGTTAATACTGAGCCCAAAATTATCTCATAAATAGTTATTTTTTCTGCAATGAAGGAATCAGTCATTACCCAGCCCCAGTCTGTGCTAAACTATTCTGTAGCTTGCTGTGGTAACTCATGCCTTTATAGCTGGCCAGCTATTCAGTGTGGTGAAGATTCTTCTCATTATAGTCTTCTACTGTAGAAATTAGCCATTTTAGTTTTCTTGGTACTGTAACGAAGCACCTGAATGCTGTTTTTTCTAGTGTGAATATTTTATGACAACCCCCATCCAATTTTACAGGAAAAGCTTCCCCAAGTATGTAGCTCAGCTGTGAGCCTAGGAAGAATTTATAGGCTAAACAAGATACTGCAGTTTTCCTTTACTGGTGCAGCTTTGAACACAAATAGCTGGTTAATAGGCTCCCTACTGATTTAATCCTTCTTGTAATGTACACCTGCTAACTTAATAAAAGTAATTTCCCATGTCTTGTTTACTACTTGTTTTTTTTTTTCCCCACTTTGACTCAGTTGCACTGCTGATTGGTGGGAAGCTTCTAAAATTTACTGTGTACAATGCCATAGTCTCCTCATGAACAGCTTTCTTTGGCTTCTGTCATGTTGCATTGTTTGAAGCTGACTGGCAGGATACAAGAGAACAATCGGGAGCTGGAGTAAGTTCACATCTCGCTGCATATGCTTTAAAATTGGCAGAAGAACAATGAGGTTGGGGAAATCCCCTTGAACAAGTGCTGCACAGTAATCTGACTTCAGCTTTTGTGCAGAAAAGATCCTCCAGACTCTGACTTTTCATTACAAAATGTGCAAGCAAGTCTTAGAGCTAGAATTGAAAATTTTCACTTAGAATCTTTGCACATAGTTGTAGGTGAACAGGCTACTTTTTCAGTGCTTGGTTTGTTCTTTTCTTGAGTACTGGATAGAGGTAAGCCTGGTGCAATGGAGCATAATCAGTTTTGTATAAATGCAGAATTTCAAAGTTACTGTTTAGTTAAATTACTGAGTTACCTCCCAGAACTGGTCTTTACTTGTTAATTTTGTGGAAGGCTTCAAGTTGAGTTCCTCTGATACTTAAAATAATTACAACTCATGCTGTAGTTTTGAAGGTTTGAACATGAAGAAAGGCTTATACCAACTGATGTGGAAACTGATCTTGCAGCTTTGGGACACAGAAAGTTGTGTTTGAAATGGTTATTGACTCAAGTGTTTGGCTGAAAAAGCCTTGTCTCTAATAGACTGCTCAAATGTTCATCTCGTGGGCTCCAGCTGCATTTTTCAGGAGTGGCTTCTGAACCTTGCAGTGTTTGCATAAACCTGCACAGTCTCCAGTCACCCAGACTCATTGATAATTCTTTACTCTCCTTATGTCATAAATATATGTTCCCCTTCTGCTACAGTGGGGGGAACTTGAATATAAACTTAGTAGCCATACCAGAGAAAGGAATTCAAATGTGTCCATCTCTGTGAATTCCACAAAACCGGTAATAAAAATGATATTTCAGTTCTTTTGCATTTTAATTTTGAATGTTCTGTTTGTCCCATGTACCTGTCTTGCAGACTGATGCCTTGTCTAAACACAGTTAGTACACAAAAATTTGCTGTCCACGGTATGTCTCAGTTAGATGAATATAAGAGGAAAACAGAACGCCTCTGCCTAGTGCAAGTTGCATTAATGGCAGTCATTTTAAAAAGTCTGTAATTCTGTTCACTGACGGGAAGACATTTTTACTGGAGTTAAGTGCCAATGTGTTTGTTGAGCCTCTGGGAACCCCTCAATGTTTTGGCCAACAACCACAGACATTCCAAGAAGGATTTAAGCAGCTTTCCTTCCAGCAAAATCCATGTACTTGTTAACTTAAATGTTAATGTTCCTTGAGCCTTTGAATCTCCCATCTTTTTAGCTGCCATAGGGCAGAGAAAGCAGAGCAGCTGCCACCTCAGCAGAGGGCAGGTGGTGGTAGATCAGGGCTGACTTATGGTAACTGGAAGGAGAAAAAGAAACTGTTGGATGTCCTGGGAAAGTGTTTTACCTATTAAGCAATTGGATGTGAGGCAAGAGCACTTGTGGCACAGTCTTCAGATGCATGTTTGGGTGTGGATCATGAGCAAGATGTCGAAGACTTCAGGATTGTCCAAGGCCTTGACATATCCTTCCTGCCTAAGCTTTAGTCAGCAAAGCTCAGGAAGTGGCTTTGGTACTTAATCTAGAGGTGTCTCCTGCATATTGCAATTTTCTGATGACAGTATCTGCTGTAGGGTCCCATGTTCTTTTCTGGGCCTGAGGAGAACAGAGGCTTCTAGTGAGGCACTTTGGCTATTACCTTCTTGATTTTTACCTTACCAAAAGCATAAAAAATAATATAGTATCTAAGAAAACATGCAAAGTGTATTTTAAAAATAAAATGCTGCTTTATTCTATCTGAACAATGCATCTCTTCAAGGCTTTTTATGGCTTCCATGCTAGTTGTGAATTTTCTTTATTTTTGTCATGAAATATGGGCATTGTCAGTGTTGGTGATGTCATTGTCAGACATAATTTTGTATTTTTTTTGGCAAACAGTGATGTCACAAGTACCATTCAGTTCTCTGCCTCAGTGTGTCGCTTTTTTTCAGGAGAAGCTTTCTCTAAGCCTCAAATTTTAACTTGATTTGAAATTCCTTATAGGAAGCACTTATAATTTAGCTGTATAATAGTTGGTGTTTGTTTAAGTTTGGGGTATGGATCGAGGTCAGTGATTCTCTGCTTCACCAGTTTTCTGCCAGGTGTGCATGTCTTGGGCTGCAGCTGGAATTGTGATGGCCTCCCTACATTGAGCACTTCATAGCATATAACCTCTGTTTTTCTTCTTGTATTTCTTGAGATAGGTATGTAATTTGTAGGGCCTGTCCAGAGAAAAGTTCAATTTGAAATGAGTTATTTGAAGATCCTGTAACTGTTGTTCTAAGTGTAATCTTTTTGCCAAGGTAACATACATTTTGAGGACTGTGGACAAATACCTTGAAGGGCTAATCTCTCCCCTTCACTACATCAAATACACAGTAGTTTGAGCAGGTTAATCTACACATCTCGTGTTTTCTCAGCTGTCCATCAGTTGCAAAACAGCCCATGCAAGTGGTAACATCACCCACTCACCCACTCAGAGGATGATGGACTTCTAGAGAAAAGTAACTTGACTTGGCCCTTGCTTGGTAGTTGTACCTGTTAGCTTGTGGGGAAAGCTTTCACCACATCTACAGTGACTAATAGTGGTTAGAGAACTTGAGATAAAGGTAATTTTTTAATGTCTGTTGAAAGTATGATCTTCTGTGAGATTTGTTTGCTGTTAACAAACCAATTTGTTGTGGATATATCAGCCAGTATTGTGATGGATAGGTCTTCCTATGCAGCTACTTTGTCCTTGGATATTTCTGATTTTCAGGTCTGTAAAGAATGATACAGCATTAACCTGTGAAAATGCACTGGATGTCATCTCAACCTAATGCCTGATATTAGCATAGAATAGTTTAGGTTTCTAAAGATGTGAAACTGCAACAGGTAGGAAACCTTTATTGCATATAATAGTGTAATGAATGAAAACAGTGTAGGAATTCCAAGCTGCCATTTCAAGACTGCCATCTGAAGGTGTAAACATCCACATTCTTAGTGCTTGTGGGTTCACATAGTAATAGGTTTTTATTTATTGTTGGTTTTGTTGTGTGGGTTTTTTTTTCTTCTTTTTGTTGGGTTCTTTCCACACCTTGGTTAGCCTTTAGAGAGTTGCCATTGTGAATCCTGTTGTACACTGATCTTCACTAGATACAGGGCATCAAGGAGTGATTGGTTTTGTATGGCTGTTTTGGAACCTGATTTGGGGCAGTTTTTCCGTGCTTAGATTCTCCTTATCTCCAGTTAAATTGCTTCAGTGTTTGTGAGATGCAGAGCTGCTGAAAGCTGTGGTGTTTGGGTTGAGAGTAGGGAACTGCAGGGCAAGTTTCCCAGCAAAGCTGTTAGCTCATGATTTCCGTGGGCTGCTTTTGGATGCTCCTCATCCTTGGTCGTTGAGCATAAGACTTGTGGCCAGCTCCCTGCTGAGTCTTGAAGGAGGCTGAGCTGCACTGCATGCCTTTTATTTCTCAGTCTTGACACCACCTCTCTGTTGCTTGACCTTGTCATTTAGAAGTTTTCAGGCTCTACTCCCTACTTGCCTTTGAGGAGGAAGTAGAAACTTGATCAGATCTGTGTCTGAACAGACCACATGGACAATGAGAAAAGAAAGGCATATTTTCCTTCAGCTTGGTTTCCATGGCATCCTGGGAAAACTGCTCTTGAACTTTGAGGTGCTATCCTTCCAGGATCTCCTAGCATTGAGAGAAAAATACAGGTAGCACTGATTGTTGTTGGCTGCTTTATTTTGTCTGACAGCTCTGGGCTAGCATGTCAGGATTTGGGAGAGGGGAGGATAATAAGGTGCTTTGAAGAGCCTTACATCTATATTTTTGCTTATGTAGGCAGTCTGTTGCACATGTGACCAGGAAGATGTTGCCTTTAGGAAAAGCAACAGAAGTATATGCTGTTCATCCAGATCATTTGTTGGCCTGGCAGTCAGCTGAACTAGAGAAAACTAGCAACTGGCCCTGGAACAAGCACTGGGCAGCTCAAACGTTGGGCTCTTAATCTTTGGTATATCATGTTCCACTTTTGTGTCCCCTGTGGACATCCTTGAAGTCCTAATCTGAAGTAAATGGGAGTTATTCAATGACTTTTTTTTTTTCTTTTCCCACAGTGTTAGAGAGGTTAATTGCATCCTGTGCCTCCTGCTTTTCTGGCTATTTTGATGTGCTAATTTTTTTAGCATACATCCATTTATAAGGAAGGCTATTAAGTAATTTTCCTTGGTTCAGATGCTGCATTTTGTATTTGTAATGTAATAGTTTTGAATATACTTCATAAAATTCTATGTAAACTTTATTCGTAAAAGCATTCTGAAAGATGAGAGGTTGTGTAATGGTTCCTGATTTATATTCCACTAAATATGCACATACATAAAAGCATCTTCCTTGGCTGCAGTGTGTCCTGAGTATGTATGTGGGGTGGAGGGAGGCAGAGAGATAAGCTAGTGTCAGAGTTTTCAGCAAATCTGTGTCTTCTGCTTAAAGCATAAAGGTCTACTTTTGCATTCTGGGGAAGGAGGAAAAACTATTTTTTAAATTACGTTTAGTAACTATATAAGGCCAGTTGCTTAAATCAGTCAATTTAAGGGGTACACCTAAGAGGCAGCTGAGGAAGCACTCCTGGTTGTAGATGCTCAATGCCTAGCCCATGTTTTTACTCTTGTTTTGTTTAGTTTTTGCTGAGAGGTAAATTTGTGCTTTCAGTTCAGCAGGAGTCAGTCCAGGGCTTTGTAAGACATTACTTAATACCCTTTTCCTAGACTTGCCAGGCTCTGTTGCTCATTTGAAGAGTGAGAGATTCTCGTGGCAAACTACCTATAACTACATAAACTATCCACATATAGTTATGTGTTAATACATATAAATATTCATCTACTCTGGTTGCTAGTACTGCCCCTTAACAGAATTTGTCTAGTTTGCTTTTCTACCCCAGGGTCTATCACAGGATTGTCTCCATGGAACAACCTTTGTTCAGCTCCTCTTAGAGGGAAGTGTCACCACAGAGCAGTGTAGATAATTTTCAAAAATAATTCATACCTGTGCTTTTTATGTGGCATATGTTAAGTTACTAGCTCATCTCTCTAGCAGTTGATTAGAAGAGAAATCATTATTTTATACTGAATTACTGAATCTTTATGTTTTCTGTTGCAAGAGAATGAGATCAGGACCTCTGTAACTTGATGTCATTTGCAAGCAGGAATGAACTGCTGTATTTTGAGTCATTGCACTTGATGAATGTATGTGCCTGGTTCTGTACACTTAGGTGAGGAGATGACATTATGTCACTGTAATATGGGATGCTGGAGATGCAAGTGAAAACACTGATCAGTTCTGCAGGAATGTAAAATAATTTGAAGGAGGAGTATGATTGATAGGTCATGAAAGGAACTTAGCATTCATGTCCATATTGCAGGTTGTTTTAGTCTTTCCTAAGTGAGCATAATGCAAGTAACCTTTCCCCTGTCACCCCCAGCATGGGGAAAAGAAACATAAGCAATGTGCATTTCAGTAGTTGAGGCACTTAGGTCACCCAGACTGCATTTTAGAGTGTGTTTGTTCAGGCAGTTGGCTATACAGCTAGCTGAAGTGCTACTTGGACAGACAGGCAGTATAATTAGCATTGCTCCTCTCTGGTTTGTAGGCATTTTAGGCTGTAAGAGGGAAAAGTGCTTGTTGTCAGTATACAGGAAGGACTCTCAAATCAGAATATAAAAGCAGCTACACATATTTTCATTTGAAACCCAGAATTAAGGAAACCGTGATCAGGCAGGTTTGGTAGGAGCTGTCTGTGCTGAGTGCAATACTCATGTACTCATGTATGTATGTAAGCCAGTGAACTTTTTTAATTGCTGACTTAGTTTAATCTCTGTTACACCTAAATCTTTCAATTCAGTCTTTCCTGTTACTGAAGACTTTGAGACCATTTCTGAACTAGCTCTAAAGGCTTGTCCTTAGCTGTTCTTGAATCTCAGTTGCATCAGGAAGAATGTAGCTGGTATGAGAGGAAGGATTCTGTTCTTCCATACATCAATTCCTCAAAGGTGGAATCAGTGGAGTGTAATGGGCAGTGTATTCACAAGAGTGCAGCTTCAGTGTGCCCACCCCAGTGATAAATTGGAGGCTGAGTCAGTGCTGTGGTGCTCCTGCCTTTGTTTCCTGCTCACTACACTGCTCTGAAGTCTTGGATCTAAGACATTACATAGCAAGATTGATTTATTTTTTCAAAAACAAAAGTACAGGTCTTGTACATGAGGTACAGATCTCAAGTTTGCAGACTTCAACCTGTTTTCTCAAGTAACTTTTACAGAGGCATCCATGAGCAATGCTAAGGCTTTGGCATTGCCTATTTATTATGAGAAAATAGGATTCCATAAATACCTTTCTGATGGTAATTTCTTACTGCTCTATCTCCAATTTGGATAGTTTGGTGTAGCCCTTGAAGCAAATTTTCTGCCTCTTTTCTGCCTACTTGACAAAATAACAGTCAAAGTTGTAAGCCTGGTAAATGTTAGGTTGACATAAAGGTGCCTGTGTACTTGTATGAATAACTTCTTCAATTCAAGCAAAAATCTGATAATTTTTGTTACTGTATTTTTTCTTGTTTAGTCTTTGAGTAAAAACAGAGTGAAAACCGGTGTCAGGCTTACTTCTTTAGGGAGGACTTTGCATGAGAATTCTAGAATTGAAAAACTGACTTTGATTCTCATCTCCCATTTTAAAACAGATAAATGGAGTACTGTCAAAGACTGCTGAAATTATTTTTCATTTCGGCCACAGCTCCAGCATTACAAAAGCCTCAGAAAATGTAGGGGCAGACAAATTAGATTCAATGGGAGAAAGGCTGATGATTATAAGATGCAGGAGAAAGGCAAATGGAGAAGATTGCCTTGAACATGAACTTGGCAGACTTGTTAGTGGCTGCAGATTCTGAAGGATGTCAAAGATTCAGGAAGGATATTAGGGGCTCAGTGTAATACTTCACAAATAAGCAAATTAAATGTCCAAGACCATTTCTGTAATATTTTCTGTATAATGTGGGCTTTGACTAACACAGTGGTATTTGCATTTCAGGTTTAATTTGTCATATTTCTAGTGCTACCACTTCAGGTAAAGAGGAAGCTGCTGACTGAACTCAGTGCCTTTTAGCTCCTTTAGAACTGTTCCACCTTGCAAGACTTTGAAGGAAAAACGTGTAACTTAAGTTCTATATGAATTGTGACAATATTTAACAACTTCTTCATAGAGTTTCTGGTACTTCATATGTAAATATCTTTAAAGTAGCTCTGCCTTCTTTCATCTGATGTTTTACTTGTTGCAAGCACTTCATTCAGTACAAAAAGTACCTTAAGCACACAGCATTGCCAACACTGTAAATAGTGGTAGGATAGTTATTTGTTCATTCTGTTTCTCAGTAAAAAATGGTAATAAATTCATAGTAACAACAACCTGTAATATACCTAGATCAGCCCAAGCACTCTGAGTGATAGTTTTGGTTCACACCGAATACTGATTAAAACTCTGCTGCCTTCAGGTTCCTCAGCTACAGCCTCAAATAAACAACATCTCTTTAAATGTAATGTTGACAAGATGTATTACCTTTATCACTGTTTGTATCTCCTACTTTGCAAATGCTCTTGGGGAAGCTGCAGGGATGTCTTGGAGTATGTGCAGTGTAGACAGCAGCTTGTTGATGCTGTGGCCATGAATATCTGGACAATACTTGCACATACTTGCTTGGATCTGTGAATCAGTACATCTGGCTTTTAACTGTGTTGAGAAACTGATCCTAATTAAGCAGCCTATGTTGAGTACCAGTAGGCTTTAACAGTTGGCATCTGGACATGAGTTGAGGGGATTGTGGATTGATCTGTGTATATACATCTCCAACTGCTGATGTTTCTAGTTTGGAATTACAGCTGCTGCAAGCCAAGATGCAAATATCTTTCTGTATTCACTGAGATGAGGTTGTGCTGTCAGAGATCATCCTGCCCTGTGCAGTGTTCTCCTGCAGTGTCCTTTGCCACCTAATCATATCAAATGCAAGAACTTGGTTGTGGGCAGTGTGTTCCAGTTGATATGAGGTCCATGTGTATTTTTGGACTCATGAAGATCAGTACAGTGCATTTCTTTAAACTATATCATTCATGTAGTGTTTCCTTTTGTTGTCATGTATTTTGATAGGGACATTACTCATCTAGTAGAGATACACTACATTAAAAGGATTTTATTGCTTACTCATGAGTGTAGCACAAACTGGTTGTCCAATTTCATTTGTCATGGGCAGATCAATTATTTTTTTGTATTTGCACCAGGACTTGATAGTCCAGTTTTTGTAGCAGAACTACAGTTAACAGTTATTCCACTAAGGTAGTGGAATAATGACTAGAAACATCATCTGTGCCATGTAGGCAAGGCAATACAAATACTTTCAGATTATCTTCAATAGTTGAGATTTTCCTGTGTCCACATTTTTCTTGTGTATGTCGATGTTTTCTGTCTTACTGAATAAAGACAGTCAGTTTTGGCATTTTGTGTGAAATTTGTGAAGCCTTGCTACAGCTCATTGCTGTGTAGGTAATTTTTTGCCCAGAGTACAGGTTTTTTGGAACTCAAATTTTCCTGTTAAAGGAAATGATGAAATGGAAGAAGTGAAGGCATATTGTGTACTGGTGCATGCTGATAGCCACATTAAAGGTTCTTCTTGCCAGAATTGCACAGTGTCATATGAGATGTGCTCCTTATAAGCAGATAAAAAGTTAGGTTGAAATGCCAGCTCTTACAACCCTTTCCATTCAGGGAAAGATTCTGACAGAAGTACCTTTGATTCCACCATGTATAAACTTGTCTGATCCTTTCTTTACTGCATCAGTCCTCCAGTCAGTCCTAAAAAGTCCCAAGCCCCAGTTGTCCCCTGTTTAGTGTGTAGCAGCTTAACCACATGCCTGCTGGATTTGGACTTTTCCCTAAAAGTACCTGGCTCTCAAAGAGCAGTTCTTATTCCTTGCAAACATCTTTTTAGCATTTCTCCGTTCTCTGGGAAACAGTTCTCTCTTGTTAGGCATCCCCATCACCTGGGAAACTGAGCCAAATTGGTGCTGTATATCCTTAAAGTCCCTTATAATAAATTCACTTACTTGTGGGATCTGCAAAAGTAACATTCTGCCGTTCAAGCACAGAGTGCTAAAGGCCACAGAAAATGGTGACTTGCTATTGGGAACTGCTGTTGGAAAGTGTTGAAAAGATAAAAAAACAGCTTTTGTATTGTTGACCAAATGTTGACTTGTTTCTGTCAACAAATTGTTTCATGAACAGCAGTGAAAATACTCTTTGGAATGAAAGGAGAGAGGAAGTACATTAGCTTTGAACTTGTGTTTGGGAATATATTTAAACACTGTCTGCACAGGAAAGATTTAGGTACAGTGACACAGAAGCCAAATTATATTTTGAAAACAATGATGGCTTACCAGTGATACAATGTACAGCGAGTTCAAAACCAAACCCTCTTGTTTGGTAAAATACAAAGCCTGAAGTGTGCTTCCAGGCTTCAGCTTGAGTGCTTACAGAGGGTGAAATGGTGATACATCTTGGCTGCCTCCTCTTAATAAATTAAACGTGCCTGGGAACACACCCAGGCACTGTCCAACTGCTCAGGACTGCCTTGTCTGTTCTCTTCAAGCCTTAGCTAGCAGAGCAGGGGAGCTGCATCTGAATTGTTCAGTGTGAGTGGCTCCTGATGGTGCACAACTCACAGACCTGGGAATTGTGTGGGAGAGCAGTAATTGGCACAGCCTGGTGCTGGGGAATGTCCTAGCTGCTTTCTACCATACGTGATCATATTCCAGGGCCTGGGAACATTCCCAGACCAGGCTTGACTTATGAGTACAGATGTTAGTACTTGATTCTCCTGAAACCTTTGGAGTAAGGCAGGGGAAGGACTCTTTGCATCACACAGGCGTTTGGATGCCTCAGAAAGGTAGATTTAGGAGTGAGTGATTCCTGTTTATTTTGAGGCAGTAATTCTGCACTACTAAAAGTCTGTACCTCCTGTCTCATTTTCAGATGGTTTTAGTGGTGGTTAAAACATCTTTCAGAACTCAGTCACCTTTGCAGCACCACCTTTCAGGTATGAGTAGACATGCCTGCCCTCTGTCAGTCAAGGGCTGGTGTATGAATGAACATACTGTAGCTTTCCATGGAAGTACTGTGTATGAAGTATGGTTTTTTGGGTTGTGAGGAATTTAGTTTTGATCTAGTGCTCGTGTCTGTGAATTTCAAGGGTCTTGATTTATTGCCTGGGTGACGTGATGAGGGGACAGTCTTGCACCTTGTAGGCAATGGATCTTTTATGTCAGCAGGAAGTACAGAAACCTCTTTATTTCTTTAGACATTTCTTCCAGCAAATAGTAAAAGCTTTGTTGAGCTGGCTTCATTGATCATATGGAATGATTTCCGGCAGGCTCTTTCTTCTATGTTTGATTGTGCATTATTGGAGTTTAGGTATAGTCCTGGTGTAGATGGGACAGTAAAACACTAATACTAATCCCAGCTCTAAGCAGATGTGCATCCCAGAATGTCATGTAAACTGATGACTTTGGAGCAGTTTTGCTGCTCTGACTGGTCACTCTTCTTTGCCTCCTGCCCTGTCCTCCCTCCATGGCGTTTTGAGCTTCATTCCAAGCTGTGGCTCTCTCACACAGTCAGGAGGATACTTCAGGATACTCTTTGTCTTTCTGTAGGTTGTGGAATATGCTGTCAGCTTTGAATATTTGTAGAGAGAAGAGGTTAGCAATATAAAATACTGTTCCTGTTCATTTTGTTTTGTCAAGGGCTATGAAATTTTACTTTTGCTGTATTAAAAGCCTTGTGAACCAAATGCATGGCATGTCATGCTTATACCAGTGATGCACCCCCCAATTTTGGAAATGTATAATCTGTGTGACAGCTTCAGCTTTGGAGCAGTGCTTTGTGTGAAGGATCCATTGCTCAAAGGTAGTGAGCTGTCAGAGCTCACTGTGTCAATTAATATGCAGCAGGCTTTGTGTCTGCTGATTGTTCTTCTAATTGCATGTACAGGATGATCTGTCTTACGAGCAGTAGTGGTGCATATTTAAGGACACAAAGCAGTGCAGAGATGCTCCCTGGTGTCCCACAGGCTGCCTGTGTGTCTTCAGGGCAACTGCTTCAATCCCTGCAAAGCTTCTGGCAACCTCCAGTTCTGACCACATCTTAGGAAAAGAGAGGCTGCAGGCCTTGCTGATGCAACCATGGGCAGGATCCCTCCTTGCCCACCCGTTCTGGAGAGTTATGATGCTGCTTGAGTCCAGCCTGGATGCAACTTGTTCGGGATGGTTGACTTTTCTGAAAGCTGGATCTGTGCCAGAGAGTGGGCCTTCATCTCTGGCTCTCTGCTGCTCTCTACTAGGCAGAGTTATCTAGTACAAGATTTTACTTGTACCTATAATCAGTAATATATCAAAAATAGATTTATTTGTGATAAAAGCAGGCCGTTGCCACCCACAGTTACATTCTCCTTTTTTGTAGTGCTCACATGACTACAGGGAATAGAAGTGATCTGATTGAAAAGTAACTCAAAACATGCATTTTTGGCTGTGTTTGTTCTCTGGTCAGATAGCCTCTGGCATGCACATTTCAGGCTCACTTGGGAGGGCATTAGAAATGGGTGGTAGAGGCAAGAAGGAAGCAAGACCCATTCACTGCCCTCACCAGCTGCCAACACTTGGGTTTCATTAAAAGTCACTTTTGAGGTGGTTGTCAGCCCTGAAAGTGATTTCAAGTCCAGTGATGTGCTGTCTGCTCTAGTTTTGTAAGACTAATGAACTTTCTCTGTGTAATGAGGAGTGAAAACACCAACCTCACTTTTCTCAAGCACTCAAGCCAAACTTGAGTGTATCAGCTACACCTGACAATTTAAGTTTCAATACTTAGATTTAAAATCAGAAGTTTGGTGATCTTGGATTCTTCATGTTGCAACTTTTCAGAGGCTGTTAATTCTATAGGTAACGTAGCAGCCAGCCAAGCTTCAGGCTGCATAGTTAGGAAGCAGAGATTCCAGTTGCTTGTGAACCAAATTATCCTCATTTCTGAGGTGTGAGGTTTAGTTGTGTGTTACCTACATGAAATAAACTGTTTTCAGTGGTCACTGAGCAAGTATGTTATAGAACTGAGCTTCACTTATGCTTCTGAAAGTCTGCTGCCTGTTTATAATCCTGAGCTGTTTTCCTTACTTTGTTTAAATCTGCCTCTGCTTTTGTTGTGTCTCTGACTGAATGTTCTTTTATCTTTCCCATTGTAATCTTCTCAAACCAGTTTGGTAAAGGTTTAGTTGTTTTTCCTTTGTCCTGCTTGATTTAGCAATTAAAGTTATTATGTGATAGTTGAATCCTAAAGGTACTACACTGTAAAACTCTGTTAAACATTGTGTTGTGTATACTGTGTGAAGGAATATTTAGCTGTTTAATCAAGGAGAGTACAGAAAACAGTTAAATATCAGCTATAATGTGTTTTTCATTAGAGTTTGAATTTCCATTTTTTGGAATAGCAGCAAATTAGTGTATGTATGGAAAATGAGATTAAAGCTGAAGTGTTGGTACTTGAATTTAAGATTGTGATGTTCAATTTTGGATACACCTGGCCTTTTTGTGAAGTCTTAGGGCAGTTTATGTTTAGAAACAAACAAAAACAAAAAAACCCCAACCCAACCCAGAAATTACTTTTTAAAATTGAATTTTGTAAAGAACTAGGCTGAGGAAGTTTTGCCTGTTTTAAGGGACATTGTAACTGTATCAATTACTTAAAGCTTGAGAACTTGTTCACCTTTAAAAACATTTATCATTTACCTTGAATCACTTGTTCCATTTTGATAGCCTCCTTCATATAGAAAATATAGCATGAAATGTATGTTTAAATGCCAATCTAACAGTGCTCTATCTTCTATGTGAAAGGAAGTATTCTGTACATTTTTCCATGTTTGACATCATGGTGTTTTGAATAACCATGTTCCATATTCATATCAATTTTTTGTTTTTGTTTTCAATTTATGCACAGCACTTGCTCTGAAATTTGGGGACTGAGTACACCAAACACGATAGATCAGTGGGATACAACAGGCCTTTACAGCTTCTCTGAACAAACCAGGTGAATATTCTGCCCTCTCTCGCATCATAAAAATCTTGTGGGAGGGATTGGCTTTGGAGGGTCTGTAATGGGATGCTTTAGCTATAAAATAGACTGAAATGATTCCTTGGCCTCTCATGGTACAGCTTTTTGAAGTATTTCCTTGCCAGTGTAGAAATCAGTGTGTTCACAGCTGATGTTTTGACCAACGAAACTCTTAATTCTCCAAATACTCCTTTTTCATGCCAGTGCTATTGAAAGAATGGGAAGACTTGTTAAATGCAAGCTCTAATGTGATTTGGTATTTATATTAACAAAGTTAGAAAACTTAATTCTTTAGACCTAATCTTACAAAGTGTTTAAACTGCTTTGTATGCCACAAGCTTTCAGTTAAGTCTTACTAATTGGCTCAGATACGAGCTACTAAAGAATTGTTTGTAAATTCTTCAGTAGTTAATGGTGGGCAAATTCTAAACAGGGTCTTTATTTTTTCATGTCACATTACTTGATTTGTGTATTGAGGTTTGTCTCCCATCCCATAACAATCATAAACATCTGCATTTGTGTAAGCATATGCAGTCTGTCTTAAAACTAGCAAAACATTTTCAGCTGGTAGCAAGGCAGATGAAGTGAAGAAGATAAACTGTACAGCCCTTACAAGATGTGCATTCATGTTTTTTGCATTGCAGTTATACTGCCATGTGGATCACTTGGGCAGCTGACTGCTTATAGGCTTATTTGCAGTCCTGTGGGAGTTCTTATGCTTAAAACCATAAGGCATCCATACCACAGCAAAGCCTTGAGGTGCCTGTAGCAGTGGAGGGGACCATTAAGTGTGTGATTCTATTTTTAACAACTGTCTTCTGCATTAAAAAAAAAAAGTATATGAAGCAATCATTCTAAATACTTGGTTGGACGTAAGTGGCTTTTAATGAACTCTAAATTCACTGGCAATAATTCGAGCAGCTCAAGAATGAGCTGGCATTGCTTGATATGACCATTTCCATTGCAATTGAAGCCTTTTAACTAGAGAATGAATGTCTCTAGCAGAGTCAAGGCACTCATTTTGGGAGTGAGCTGGGCTCTGTTGGTGGAGGGGCCGAGGCAGCTCAGTCTGTAAATGCTTCTCCACGTCTCTCCCCGCAGATCGCTCGATGGCCGTCTGCAGGTGTCTCACCGCAAGGGACTGCCACATGTCATTTACTGCCGCCTGTGGCGCTGGCCAGACCTCCACAGCCACCACGAGCTTAAGGCCATTGAGAACTGTGAATATGCTTTTAACCTTAAAAAGGATGAAGTGTGTGTGAACCCTTACCACTACCAGAGAGTGGAGACGCCAGGTAGGAGGACTGCTTCTGACTTCCCCCGGCAGCGTCTGTTTGTGTTTGTCCAGCGTAATGTTTTAAATGAAAAATAAGAGAAAAGTGATGGCCTCTCTTGATAGAAATACAAGATCCTTTCTGAGATTTATCCCTGAAAGTTTATAATAGTAAAGTTCCTGAAAAATCTTTACGAATGTGTTTACAAACACTTCTGGGACTGCTAGCAGTTTCCAGCTGGCCAGGTGCAATTTGGACTGAATAAGACAAAAAAGTTGATTTACCTTTGCTAATGTTTGGAATCCTATTTAAGGCACCTCAGGAATCCCATCTCTTCCAGTAACTAGCTGTGCAAATGTAGTATTAAAAGTGGTGAGTCTCAGAAGATTTCAAACATCTGAAGAAACTCTTAGATGTTTCAGATTTATTTTTTTTCCTTTCAGCTCACAAAATCAGGTGTTTTGATTACAAATGATTTTTGAATTTTGCCTTTCCAGTCTTGCCTCCCGTGCTCGTGCCGCGGCACACTGAGATCCTAACGGAGCTGCCACCTCTGGATGACTACACCCATTCCATTCCTGAGAACACTAACTTTCCAGCGGGGATTGAACCACAGAGCAATTACATACCAGGTATTTTCTTATCTCCCACTGCAGACAGCGTGTTGTGACACTGTGCCACTGCAACAAAGATGGTCATTTCATCCTTGTAAAGCGATCGGATTAATTGAAATATGCACTAAATTAGATTGAGTTGATTTCACGTATTAATTCCAGTGGAAATCCCTAAACACTGTTGTCTGCAGAACAGGATCCTGCATGGAACCATATTGCTGTCGTTTCACAATAGCTCACTTGGCTTCAGTAGCTTATTTGAGATTCAGAATGCTAATAAGTGCAAAGTAGATCTTCACCTTATGCTTTAAACCTCTTTTGCAAACGTGCAGGGGTTGCCAAATGCTGTGCACTGGAGACTGAATAATAAATTGATGCTCAATCTCATCCTGCCCAATATGTGGAGAAAACTTCTAAGTTGCAAAGCAGAGCCTTAAAAAGTGTCCTGATCTGTGGTTAACATCAACAGTGGTCTGCTTTAGCTTTTTTTTACTATTGTGTGCATACTGTTTTGTCTTTCTAGTATGAAAGAACAATCTGACAATATTGACCTGTTAAAGAATTTCTCCTCCCCCTCTTTGCCCCCTTTTTCACCCCAAAACAAACAACAATGCTATTCTGCTGCACCTGAAACTTTCTTAGCCCTCATTGAAACATAAAATCAGTGACCTTCGTTTCCTGCCCCAACTTCCTGTTTCCTATCTCTTCAGGAAGTCGCCTGGAGTGTAAAACCAAGTAAAGCTGAAGTTTGCTCATAAATGTTTAATGCATTCATGTTACAAATAAGCTGAAAATTCACATCTGGAATCTCTGAAAGAATGAGATGGCTGCCCCAAAACTCAAATATGTGCAATGTGCAAATTGTACCTACAGGTCATAAACAGAATGTTGCCTTTGTTTTCTTTAAATATATCCAAGAATTAAAATGGCATTAAACATTTTTTTCTGTTTAATTTTGGCCACATCTGTTGCCACCTTTAGACTGCAATTTAAGGCTCTAGAAATTCGTGTTGCTTTCTTAACTTGCATATACTTTTTTGACTCAAACTGAGGGCTTTTGATAACATTTGTAAACAGCTTACAGTTAAGCCACCTTCTGCAAATCCAGTGCTATGGAAATGAGCTAAAGTAGTTATTTGGAGGAAGTTTGCCCAAGGTGATTGTAGGAATTCACATGATCTTCAAATGTTTATGCAGGTAAACACACCTCCTCCACTTTGTGATGGACACCTCCTCCTGTGCTTTTATCGTGGTATCTAACTTTATTTGACCCTGCTGAGTTAATCTGGAATGCTTGGTTGGCTACTGCTGAGCCTTGTGTGCCTTGACAGCCTTCTTCAGAGAACCATTTTCTTCAGCAGTAGGGCAGGCTCACTTCTGGTGGCTTTGTACCCCAGTCCTGTCTCAGTACTTGATCTGCAAGAGAGCTTGCAGAGTTGGATTGGAAATGTGTATTTATCATTTGCCACAGCTGTGGGCTTAACTATACCTAATGACTTGGAGAAGGGTGGAGTCCCCTTTATCCCACGGAATGCTGTAAAAATCTTCAAAACGGGTATGGTTTGTGTTATCATATTTCTTACTAGTGAAGATTTCCCTTCATCGTCCTTTCAGATTCTCACTTGAATTCTGTCACGTCTATATTTAGCACACAGAATGAATCAAAGATAAAATTCTCTCCGTTCATTTTAATTTAATCAACTGACTTAATCTAGTTTCCTCTCCCTGGTTTCCTTCTGATCTCACAGTATTGCAGTACATCTCGGACATGATGCTTGCTACAATTTTATTTCATTTCTTAAGCAAAAAGAGTTTTATCTTTTCGTTTCTGCTGTTTGGTAATAATGTAATTAAAGGTGTTTTAACCCCTGGAAGTTTCAGAGACAATTTTAAGATGATTGTAGAGATAGTTAGCTTCAAACACTTCCACTAAAAAAATGCAGGTTTTGCCTATAATGACATTTGCCCAGTTCAAAGAAAATTATTTCCTGAAAGGCAGTTGGTTAACTCATTATCTGGATTACAAAGAACATTTTGAATGGAGAAGAGGAACATGCATACTCTCCTGGGTTTTGAAGATATTTCTGAGGAATTAGACACAGTTTCTGGTATCAGAAGTCTTCAAAGTTGGTACTGAATTTACTTTAGTCTGTGAAATTCTTTAAAGAAAGCTAGTTAAAAGAATTGATGATAGTTTTAATAGAGCTTAGAAGTATTACTGGTAATAAAATAGAACTTGTGCAGTGTTCTAAGTTAATATAGTTATAAATGAGTCAAATCAACTGTTGTGTGTTGAAGAAATACATATTTGGGGACTGAACTGAAAAACAACCTTTAAATCTGACAACTTCAGTAAGGTGTGGGAGGGTATCTGACCTGATGCTTATCCTGCGTAAAGACAGCTCACAATATTTTTTGTGGAAATCACCAGATGGTTTTTTTCATTTGTAAATCTACTAAATATGAAAGCTGTTGATCACAATCACAAAATTGTTACTCATTGTAGTGACAGCATCTTGTCTTAAATGGAACAAACAAGGACTCTGGTATTTATATAACATATTTGAGCAATTGACTGACATACAAAAGAAGATACGTTTTACATACCAGTAAGGCAGGTAATGTATTTGAAGTCCTACTTGAAAGGAAAAGGAACAGCAAAATGACATTCAGTGTTCAGGTGTAACAAAGCTCATGAAGATGTCATGACAAAATGCACAAGAGTGAAATCTTACAGAAGTTTCCCTACTCATTTTACAAGTTTGTGGATTTTTCTTTTTTCTTTTTTTTTTTAATAGAAACACCTCCTCCAGGATATATCAGTGAAGATGGAGAAACAAGTGACCAGCAGCTGAACCAAAGCATGGATACAGGTAACATTTATTTTTCATTACTTTCAAGAGTTTGTATTACTAGCTGTGATCTCTCTGCATAGAAGCATGAATTTAGCCCAGAAGGTGGTGGCAGTTTTCCTCTGTGAAACCTGGTGTTTTCTGCCTAAAATACCACTTTCAGTCTTTAATGAACAAAGCAATTTTTTGCCAGGAAATCTTTTTAAAACATTCTGTGACATACTAAGTATATTGCATTTGTTTTGTTACAGAAAAAGTCTTAATTAAGGCTTCATGAGAAACCCTTAAAATAGATTTTAATAGCTAATTGGTTTCAACCATTCTCTGGTAAACAGGTTCATTGAAACACAATGTCTATTGGCCTAACAAGTTACAGACAATCTGTGTTCTGAGAACCTGCCTCTAACTCTGATAAAATTACCACTTCTGCCATGTTTTAAATTAATTCTTGCATGGAAGGCTCTGTGGCAAAAGTATCAGCATTTGTGCCTTTGTATGTACGGGTTTCTAGATAATGTGGTTGACCTTAGACTTGGACAAAGCACAGTTAATGTGCTGGTAAGAGCCTCCTGCTGTGTGTTGGCAGACTTGAGTGTGCTTGGTTACCTAATGTTAGCAACCATTTTCAGTAAGCTGGAATCAGCTGCACCAGTTTCTGTAAGCACTGCAATATTTTCCCACTATGTGACAATAAATACTTTAATTAAAACAGCCTGACATCAGCAGTCACTGTAGGAATGTTTCTGTGAAAGCCTTTCTGTATTTTGCCACCTTGTGTGCAAATTGTGTTGCAGGGTTCGTGTTTTTCTGAGTTGTTAAATTTCTCCTTCTGGGAAAGAATGATTTCCTCAAATGAGGAAATTTAACGTGGTCTTTTCAGGCGATCATAGAACCATAAATTATAGAATGGTGTGGGATAAAAGGGACCTTAGAGACCGTCTCTTTCCACCAGGGACACCTTCCACCCCAAGTTGCTCCAAGCCCTGTCCACCCTGGCCTTGGACATTTCCAGGTATGGGGCAGCCACAGCTTCTCTGGGAAACCTGTGCCAGGGCCTCACCATCCTCAGCATAAAGATTTTTTTCCCAATATCTAATCTAAATCTCTCCTCTTTCAGTTTGGAGCCTTTCCCTCTTGTCCTATCACTACCTGCTCTTGTAACCAGTTCTTTTCCAACTTTCTTGAGGGCTCCCTTCAGATACTGGAAGGTCTTCTCCAAGATGAACCTTTTCCTTTGAAAACAGAGGCAATGTCTTACTTGTCTCATCCACTCTTTCTTACCTGCTTTTTTAGTGAATTTGGGAAATCTCTCAAATTCTTCTCACTGGAGGAGTGCATAAATAACGTTGAGAGTATGCACAAAGTGGCAGAGTTCTGCCAGTTAATGCTAAGTTAATTGAGTTTTTACAAGGAGGGGTGGGTACCTAGAATTTGAAAAACTGAATGAAATCCTACTTCAGAGTAGGTGTGTGATATTCCAGAAAATGGAGGATTTTTACTCTGAAAAAACTCCAGTGTAAACCTGATTTAGATAATGGTTATGCTTACTGATCAGAAATAACAAAAACCATTTGCTCTGAAACCTGTCTGTCTTGCTTCAACAGGATCTCCAGCAGAGCTGTCTCCTAGTACTCTCTCTCCAGTTAATCATAGCCTGGGTAAGCTGGAAATACTTACAATTATTTCTCCATGTGTAGTGACTCTTTATTATATATGTAATTACTTTAAAAGTGAAAATGCACTGTTAGAAATTAAGAGCTATATTAAGAGGTGACTGTTGGGTTGGATCCCTGATGTTAAACCTAATGGGGCTGGGTTAATCACTTGTTAACAATTACTCTATTTCTGTACCTGTTGAGTTCGTAGCAAAGAGAAGGAGGGATATCTTTGTGTGTGCAGGAATAGCATTTTTGAAATGAACAGTTTAAAGGATGTTTGCCTGTCCATAATGCTGCCCAGACTTGCTGTCTCCCTTGTGTGTGTGTTCTGCTGCTCCTCTCACTGTAACCAACTCACAGTCCTTTACTCCCAGATTAGTAGCCCACCCGCTTTGATCCAGTGTGATTGCTGTGTGTTTGTGTAAGTGCCTCAGGAAGATCAGATTGCCATGGGTTTGTTGAAGGAATGGTGACAGGATGTGACAGGAAAATGCAGAATGATGAGTAAGTAATTAGAGTAGGTAAAAAGGGGAAGCAGTGAAGAAAAAACCTGAAGATACACAGAGAAGATACTCTAGTAGGGGACAGTAAAGTAGTTTAGAACTGCCTTTATCTAAAGAGACAGTGTAATACAAGAGAATGTGATTTTCATTTTTTTTCCTTATTGTTGTTCAGTGTTTGATAGTTTAATCTTTTCTTTAATGCTGCCAAAATGTTTGCAAGCTACAGAAAAGGCAACAGGAGTGTCTCAACGTCTCAGAGCACCATTAGCTTAATCATTTTGTCGAGCAAAATGCAAGTACGGAACTAAATGAGCTGTGGTCAGATTAGATCACCCCTTCTTCCCCTCCTCCTTCCCTTGTGTGGAAGATTGAATTCCATTCTGTTTACTGAAGTAGGTAAAAAGGACAGCAAGCAAAATATAGTTTGAGGAGACTACTGCTGTCATTTCTGGGAGAGACAAATAGCAGGGTAGATCGATCTACTTTCAGCCTCAAAATCTGTGTTAAGCTTGGTTTTTAAAATTTTTTTTTAGACTTGCAACCAGTTACTTACTCGGAGCCTGCGTTTTGGTGTTCAATAGCATATTATGAACTGAATCAAAGAGTGGGAGAAACCTTCCATGCATCCCAGCCTTCCCTGACTGTAGATGGCTTTACAGATCCATCAAATTCAGAGCGATTTTGTCTAGGTCTGCTTTCCAATGTAAACAGAAATGCTACAGTGGAAATGACAAGGCGACATATAGGTAAAGATCTCTGATCTCTTAACTGTTTAATTTCATTTTGTCGGTTTAATTACCTGGTAGGATGTGTGTTCTTGGGTTCCTTTCATCCTTGTGCAGCCCAGCCATCAGCTGTATCTCTCAGGGCTTGTAGTTTGGTCTCCCTGGCTGAGAACAGAAGTGGAAAGACACAGAGTCTCTGCTTCTGAAATTAGGAAGAAATGCAGCAGCTTCTGCCACTGAAACAGAGCTGGGGAGAGATGTAGTGATGGCTGGAGCTGGAAGGAGCTGCCTTTCCTCAGTAGCCCCACAGCTGGTGGCAGCTGCAGTGACACTGAGGGCAGCACAGGCAGAAGCCACTGTCCTGTGTGGCACTCTGGTAGCTCACATTGCTGTTCCTGCCTTCTGGGAAGTGATGGCACACCAAAGCATCCCTGGGGCAGGTTCATGGCTCCCAGGCTCCTCAGTGGGCCACTCTGCCCTGGGCAGCATTTATGTCCAGAATTGCTTGTAACTGAAATTTAATCTTTAATTACAAAATATTCCCATATTGCTTAGGTTATTGTTGTTTATAAAGTGCAGAGTGGACACTGGTAGGATGAAATTCTGAATTCTTGTCCACAATGGGAAAAGCTGCTATTGAGAACCCATTGTTTTGACATGATTAAGATTTTCTTTGTAATGGTTAGTCAGGAATGTTGTTTTCCACAATGCAGTGTCTTGACTTTGGGTTCTTCTACAAACTACCTTCTTCTTTTTTTTTTTTTTTTTTTTTTTTCTGGATACTTTCACTAGCAAAATTTATGAGATTTTTTTGGTTGTTGTTTTCACTTGCAGTAAAATTTCAACCTCTTCTGTAGAACCAACCCCTTTTATGCCAAGTCCAAATGCCAAATCCACATGCTTGTCTAGTAAAAGTTTAGATGTGTGGACATCCAGGTAATGCCTGTGCTGATTGGTCAAAATGATGAATTATGAGGAAAAGCAAAAATCTCATGAGCCCTTACTCTTTAATAAGGGAGCTCACATTTTGTTTGAAAAATTGCTTAAACGAAAAAGGCAAATGGAAACTATGGCCTATAAAGTATCTGTTAATTAAAAATAGTTCTCTCTGGGAGATCAATTGCACATTATTTACTTTCTGCTAGAAATAACGCATGCAGATTTATTTTCCACTCAGAGAGACAGAACAAAATAACAGTTTAAAGGTGGACAATTGAGTCCCTTTTGTAATTTTTGTAATAGGGCTAAATGAAGTCATATTGTTTTTGTTAAAGCAGTACAGGGGTATGCAGTGGGTTGTGAAATAGTGTGGGTGCATGCAAGCAGAGTGCTGCAGTGGTGATCTTGTGTTTTCTCTTTTGACCATAGTGACCCGTGCTGCTTCACATACAATGCTTTAATATTGGCACAAGTTTTAATTCTGTTTTTATGAACACTGCTTCTGAGCTTGGATTTGGTTACAAGCCATTATAAGCCTGGAAAAGCTCTTTCACTTTTATCCAAAAATTATTCTGCCTTTCCTTGATCTATTGTGCATTTGTGAGAGAAAAATGCGATTTAATTGTGTTCTGCTCCTGCTACAGCTGTCAGCACAGCAGTGAGGTCCTGTAGATAATTGATTCCTGTTTCTTTTGTCAAGAAGAGCCTTGGCCTTCTCTGAGAAATAAACTCCCTTCCTCTGGATTTCCCTGCAGGCAGGGGGGTGCGCCTGTACTACATTGGCGGGGAGGTTTTCGCCGAGTGCCTGAGCGACAGCGCGATCTTCGTTCAGAGCCCCAACTGCAATCAGAGATACGGCTGGCATCCTGCAACTGTGTGCAAAATCCCTCCAGGTCAGTGTCCTTTCCACAGCTCTCCTGTGAAAATACCAGTGGAGCTGTTCACTGAATAGCATCTGCTTTCCTTTTTTGCATTTTTTTTCATAGAGTACGGCTTCTGCAGCAAATGCAAGTCTATTCACTGACTGTACCTTTTTGACTCTTTGTAGGATGCAATCTAAAAATCTTTAATAACCAAGAATTTGCTGCTCTTCTGGCTCAATCTGTGAATCAGGGCTTTGAAGCAGTTTATCAGCTTACTAGAATGTGCACCATAAGAATGAGCTTTGTTAAAGGATGGGGGGCCGAATACAGGTAAGAAAAGAAAACCCTTTGTTCTTAAATTCACAGTTAATAGTTTCCGTTCTTTCACTAGTGTATCCATACATACACCCTTCTTGCTGCTATTATGGATGTGCTGTCTGCAAATTGAACCCATATTTTCCTTTTTTCACCCCCTCAGCTATGGAACTGCTAAGTTACAAAGTCCATAAACCGATTTTAGTGTTGCATTGAAGCCAACTGTTGAGCAAGGAATGTCTTGAAAGTTCCGTTCCCTTGCTCAGTCCTGCTGGCTTGCATGTTGTGGTGAAATCTGCAACATGGTCTTGGAGTTTCACAGTTTGTGCTCTGAGATTATTTGCTGTTTGTTAAACTTGCAGTCATTCTGGTCTCTGTCCTGTTCTGCATGAAGCATGAGTTCCTTAGGCTGTGATGCAGGATGGGGTTCATGGTACCCAACAGAGAGACTTGCAGTGCCTCTTTCAGAAGGAAATGGCTGGAGAAGTGTCTATGGGATGGCAAGTATTTTGGAACTTGCAGTGGAAAAAGCTTTGCAGGAGTAAGATGACTGTGTTTATGTAGTAAAATTTCTAAAAACAGTTCTTTGAGTGGAAAACTCAAAAATAGCATTCTGTCTGCTTTTAAATAGATTCCAATTGTGTTCCCTATTAGCTCAAATGAAAAGCTGTAGTTGAGGACAGTGCCTGTTTTTAATGTAGAATGGAAGTTGAAGAAGAAAAGGAATGGACTTCTGAGTAGTTGTTAAAATTTCATTATTTTGTAAAGCTAGAACTTTGGTTTTAAACAAATCTCTTAAACTTCTCTAGAAATTGTCCACTGAAAAAATGAAGTCCAACATGTCAATACCCTAATGCAATACACAAATTTTTTTTTAAGCCATAAAACTTCTGAAGTTGAATAATGGTGTGTAGGCTCCACCTGGGTTTCCCTCTTGTTCTGCTCTTGAAATAGGTATATGTAAATAGCAGTGTCAGTATGTGGGGGAGGTTTCTTAGCTAAATGAAGCCAGTTTTGTAATAGTCTAATGAGATGAAATGAGAAATTTGAGTAATGGAATAAATTGGTACCTCTTTGTTAGGAAGAGGTACACAAGGAAAAATCTGGCTCGGGTTTAAAGAGCTATTGGATTTGGCTCTGAAGGAGTATGTATACACTTAGGCATAATTAAATACAACATTCAAATCTGAACAGAAGAAAGGCTTAATCATTCAGATTATATAGAGGCATTTGAAATGAACAGAGTGTACGTGCTGGTTTAAAACTGGGGAGGCTTTTGTTGAAGTTACTTCTGAGTGGGGAGAATGGTGGTGGTTGGTCTATAAACTGTTTGTAGACCATTGGATTGAAAAAGCTGCAGTGTTGGCACTGCCAAAATAGCACAAAAAGTGGTTACTGACTCATGTTGAACTCATTTCTTTGCACCTCTCTGAAGGATGATGCTAATAAATTACTGATACATAAAGCTTGTAAATATGCTGTAGTTGCGATTAGAGCAAGAAGAGGTGGCTCCAACAACACAACACTGAATTTAAATTAATGTAGTCTGACTTGTCAAAATGGACCAGGGAACACTGTGACCCCCATCACTCTTGTTAAAACATCTGTGCTTCATTATTATGTGAAAAAAATATTTCCCATAGAACAGGCTTAGGCAAAGCATTACTTGCATTTTAGGCATATGTGCATAAACGTGCAAATAAGGCAAGGTGATACATTTTATAGGCTTGGTAGACAAAATACATAACAAAGGTTTTGCTTTGTTACATGTTGGTCCAAATTAGGGATGGTAGAAGTTCAGATCACCAGTCAAATGTTCATGTTAGCACAGGAACTGTCCAGGTTCAGGATCAACCTAAAGAAGCTTCAGCAGAAGTAATTAGTGATCTTTGAACTGGGAATCTGTAGGTTAAGGAAGCTGAGGTTTTAGCTTTAAGATGGTTGCTCATTTCACTATTTTATCAATTTTTACCAGCCTGGTGCGAAGTGAGGTTTTGTTAAACAGAACCAGTTGTAAAATTTTGAGGAAGTGTGTTGTGAAACACATTGTAGGGGAGTTGACAGTGGTGGAATAATGAACTTCCTTCTTTGGAAGAGGATTCAAGAGTAAATGGAACTATATTTCCTGTGGTTTGATGTGTTTTTCTGTTGTATCATTTTGTTCTCGCATAGGCATTCCGGGCTAAGATAACTGTTTTGTAGGGTGCTGGAAGAGCACAGACCCCAGCTGCTGTCTTGTAGAAAATGTGAAACATTTGAAATAAGTGTTCACTGTCTTAATCTTTCTGCCTTTTCAGTTCCTCTATTTATATAAACAGATTTCCTTAAAGCAAAGGGCTGCAGTGCCAACAGTAAAAATTAAGGAGCTCGATTTGTGTCTGACTAATCTGCTGCCTTTGAATCTTGGGATAGCTGGAATTGCTAGGAAAAACTGGCTTAACAACCACAGTCTTGCCAATCTAGTTGGGGTAAACTCCCATGCCTGGAGTGGGTACAGTGAAATAGGATTTCTCAGGCAGAGTTTGTTTTGTCCAATACTGATTTCTTTACTTTGGAGATGAGAAGGAAGGTGTTTGAATAATAGGTCTCTGAAACAAAGGTATATGGGAGAGAGATTGAAGCTTTTATGGTTTCAGTCCTTCAGCTTTACTGAAATTTGCTATGTGGGATTTAAATGAGGGCTTTTATTGTGGAAAATTATAGGCGAGTTAGTTTAGAAGACAAGGGAAATATAGTTTCTATTTCACGTTGTTTGTGTGAGGATGTTACAGTACAAAACACATGTACAAGTGTAAGATTACAGGAAATCAGAGATAAAGTTTAATGTTCCTTTGAGATACCATCAGTTAGCACGGTATAACCACACACCATATTTTGATACAGTTTTCTGACAACACCTAGCAGTTTCTTTTTACATTTATCATGTCATTTCCTCCAAAAAGCCAGGGCCTATGATCACCATAGCATTCTGCTGTTTGGCCATGCTGGCAGTGCAGAGCCAAGGGTTTCTATTCCATATTTCTCAGTAGCTGTCTACAAAATTCAAATCCAGTTATGCATGCAGACTCTTGGAAGGCTGAGATACAGCTGCACACAGTTGTTTGTGGTGTGAACTGACTTACAACTGCATCAGTTGGACAATCTTCACTTCTGAATTTCTTATTGGAACTAAGGCTCTTGGTATGGCACTTGAAGGAAATACTTCAGTTATTATTCTCCAGGGTGAAATATTCTTGATTCGTGATGTATTATGGACAAGCATGTAATTAATGATGTGTTTTATATATGAGAAGTGCTTTGGAGTTTTGGGGCTTTTTTTTTTTCCTGGAAAAAGCTTAGTAACAGTTATGGTAATGGTTGCAGATTTTTATATCTCTATGTACTGGGTACAGATGGAAACATATTGAATCATATGATGCAGAATTTTGTGGCAGCTGAACCTGCTTTCTGGCTGTGGTGGGTTGAGCCTGGCTGGATTCCAGGCAGCCACCAAAGCAGTTCTCTCACTCCTGTCCACAGCTGGACAGGGCAGGGAAAATAGAGCAAAAGGGTCATGAGATAAGAACCATGAGAGACCCTCACTAAATACCATTGTGGGAAAAACAGTCTTGAATCAGAGTTATTGAATGAATTTACTGCTACCACAACCACAGCGAGATAATGAGAAGTAAAATAAGACCTAAAACACCTTCCCCCCTTGCCAGCTCTGCCTTCTGTCCCAGCTGCAAAGGGATGTAGGAATGCATGTCACAGTCAGTTCTTCACATGTTGTTCCTGCCACTGCTTAGGAGGAGTTTGAATCCTTCCCCTGCTCCAGTGTGGAGTCTCTGCCAGGGGAGGCAGTTTCACATGAACTCCTGCAGTGTGAGTCCATCCCATGGCTGCAGTTCCCCATGAACTGCTGCAGCATGTCACTCTTCCACGGGGTGCAGGCCTTCAAGGACAGAATGCTCCAGCATGGGCTCCCCTCTCCACAGGCTTCCCATGGGATCACAGCCTCTCTCAGGCATCCCCCTGCCCTGGTGTTGTGGGCTCCTCCAGGGGCTGCAGGGGAATCTCAGCTCTGGCACCTGGAGCAGCTCCTGCCTCTCCTTCGCCACCACCCTTGATGTCTGCAGAGCTGTTCCCCTCACACGTTCTCCCTCTGCTCTTCTGTGGCAATCAAAACTGGGCAACAACCTCATTTTATTCTTAAATCTGTTATCCCAGAGGCATCACCATTCCTAGCTTGACCAGCAGCGTGTCCATCTTTGGAGCTGCCAAAGGATTCCTCTGCCAGGCACGGAGGAAGCTTCTGGAAGAAGCCTCCCCTGCTACCACAGCCTGGTGGCACCGACCCTATGCAGTGACTTGTTGGAGTCCAGGACATC
>VXBR01007695.1:162743-173259 GCA_013400215.1 Cisticola juncidis | reverse complement strand
TACACACGGGATACACACAGGATGCACAGAGGATACACACAGGATGCACACAGGATACATGCAGGATACACAGAGGATACACAGAGGATACACAGAGGATACACACAGGATACACACAGGATACACACAGGGTACACACAGGATACACACGGGATACACACAGGATACACACAGGATACACACAGGACACACTGGAGCAGCTCAGGGGGAAGCTGCTGCTGTTCCCCTCCCAGAGGGAAGGGAGGGCAGCACACCCTGGTCACTCCTCCGTGCTCCTGCGGTCACTGAGTCCCTGATTCCAGAATTTCAGAGTGTATCCAACATTTACTCCTTTGGGTCCCTATTCCAGTCCCCCCCTGCCTGGGGCAGGTTTTCAAAGAGCCAAAGAGCCCCCGAGAGAGCCCAAGGGGGTGTCAGTGCTGCTGTCACCCTGCTGTCCCAAATGAACCCTGGTGACAATGCCCTGGATCAGCTCCAGCCCCATCCACCACCCCGAGCTGGCTTTCCTTCCATCCTCCCCACCAAGCTCTGCACATGTGATGGAGAGAGGAGGCACTGACAGCTGCTAGGGAATATTTACCTACAGGAAGTGAACTCAAAATCCTTTTCTGTACCCAAAAAGCCCCCTGGAATCATCACAGTCCAATAAGGAAGCAAGCAGCATCCAGCTACTTAATTTAAACCCACAAACAATGAAATGCTCAGCAGCTGAAAAATCCCAAGCCCAAAATTCCTGATAAAGGTGGGTTTTTTTGTTTTGTTTTGTTTTGTTTTGTTTTTGTTTTTGAGTGTTTCAACCATTGACAGCAAATGAGGTAAAAAATATCTGGGAAAAGGTTACTGAAGTTGCTCATCCAGCTGTGGTGGGAAGTGTGTCCTGCGCCCATTCCACTTCTGCCCTAGGTCAGAAATTATTTACCAGGTGAAAATCCCACCTGAAGGAAGAGTTAATAATGACAGCTCCTAATTCCCAGCTCTCTTCCTCCAAAAATTTCCAGAAGTTCCTTGTATTCCACACCACAGGTATCATCAGAACCAGGAGTTCTCATCCCACTGATCACCAGCCCAGAGCTTGAAGAGAAATCAGTGAAGTGCCAAAAGTGGTACCACGGAAAGAAACTGGGAATTTTACTTCCTATCACAATGACAAGCTGCAGCTTTTCTCTGTGAAACTGGAATCCAACTTTGTTTTCCTATTTAAATTTTCATTCCAGGGCAAAGGTGAGAACAAAATAAGCTCAGGAAAATGGATTTTATGGTCCAGCAGAGCCAGACGTGGCCATGCCAAAGAGAAGGGGCTGACCTTGGCTGGATTCTCCAGATGGCTCCAGCACAACCCTCCCCTGGAGATGTTCTCCAGCACCACATCCAGACTGACACCTGAGCTAAAAACCACATTTTAACTTCTAGCTAAGAGCTTGACTTTCCTGCTGCTGCCCCCGAGCCCAGAGGAATTTATCCTCCTCTCTTCCCTCTCCAGATGCCATCTCAGATCCTTTCCTCCCTCTGCCTCCCACCATCCCTTCAGCTCTCGTCAGTCACCCCGAGGCCACCGCCGTGTTCTGCTCATGGTCTGCTGAGCCCAGGGTGGCACTTCCACCTCTGCTGAGCCCAGGGTGGCACTTCCACCCTGCTGAGCCCAGGGTGGCACTTCCACCCTGCTGAGCCCAGGGTGGCACTTCCACCTCTGCTGAGCCCAGGGTGCCACTTCCACCCTGCTGAGCCCAGGGTGGCACTTCCACCTCTGCCGAGCCCAGGGTGGCACTTCCACCCTGCTGAGCCCAGGGTGGCACTTCCACCCTGCTGAGCTCAGGGTGACACTTCCACCCCTGCTGAGCCCAGGGTGGCACTTCCACCTCTGCTGAGCCCAGGGTGCCACTTCCACCCTGCTGAGCCCAGGGTGGCACTTCCACCCTGCTGAGCCCAGGGTGGCACTTCCACCTCTGCTGAGCCCAGGGTGCCACTTCCACCCTGCTGAGCCCAGGGTGGCACTTCCACTGCCCAGGGTGGCACTTCCACTGCCCAGGGTGGCACTTCCACTGCCCAGGGTGGCACTTCCACCCCTGCTCAGCCCAGGGTGGCACTTCCACCCTGCTGAGGTCAGGACCTGTCTGAAACCCCAGGGAGCACCGAGGGCAGGTCTGGGGTCAAACCTGCCCAGCTGGGCAGGGGCTGTGCAGGTGTTCCCAGCCCTGCTGCTCCCTGGGGCTTTGGGATTGCTCTTCAGGATTTGGGGGTTTCCCCTCCCCTGCATCCCTGGCAGTGCCCCAGGCCAGGCTGGATGGGGCTGGGAGCACCCTGGGATGGGGAAGGTGTCCCTGCCATGGCAGGGGGTGGCACTGGGTGATTTTCAAACCATTCCAGGACTCCGTGATCTCCTCACATTCACCAAATTTTGGGATCTCCACCAACACTGCAGGAGTCTCGGGGGCAGGTCCCCTGAAGGAACTCACAGGTGTGGGGTCACCAAGCTGAAGTTGACTGGTTTGCCATTCTCTCCAAGTTCCTCTGCAATGCTCTCATGTTAGAATAACTCTGCTGTGCAGCCAAAGAGCTCTGGCACCGTGGGCTTCCCAGGCATTCCTAACAAACCTCCTCTGAAGGGCTCAAGGAAAGAAACCTCCTCTGCTTTCTGGGCAACATCACCTGGGCTGTGGCTGCAGACACAGAGGGCCTCAAACCCTCCCTTTACAAAAGCACCAGAGCAGTGTCACAGGAGGGCAGGGCACATCCTGGGGCTGTGGGGATGAGAGCTCAGGATGCTGCTCTGGGAGCTGGGAGTGCTGAGCCTCAGCAGGCTCTGCTGCCCTCACACAGGGGAGGGGCTGCTGGAAAAGTCAATCTATTGAGCAGCTTTAATCAAACCTGAGAGAGAGTTGCTCTGACTAATTAACAGACACATTCCCTGTCCCTGCTCTGGGGGGAGTGCAGAGCCTGGAGGGCTGAGAGGGGCTGGGCAGGGCTGGGGAGCCAAGGATGGGAACACAGCAGCAGTCAGGGGTTATCAGTGCCCAGTGAACAAACACAGCAGGGCTTTAACCCTGTCCCACTGCCAGGCTCCACAGCAGTGTGCAGTGGAGAGCTGTGTGTGGATGTGCCAGGGTTCCCTCCTTTCCATCTTTTCCCTTTCCAGGTTATTCCTTCATGTGAGCAGCCCTGAGCTGTCCCAGCCCACAGCAGCCCCACTGAGCCAGGATGTTAAATCTGAGTTTAAAACTAGACCATGATTTATCACACTCCCAGTCCAATTCCAGCAAAAGCCAACCCAGCTCCCAAACAGTCCCGGGGAGTTTTGTCCATAGTACACCCAGGAACTCCCTGAGCCTTGAAAGCAGAGTGAGCCTGAGCCTGCCCAGACAGCTCTTCCCTCCCTGAAGCCACCACTACTCTGCACCTGCTGAGGGAACCCTCTTGGATCACTCTGCAGGTCCAGCTGGATTAGATATTTCCCATTTTCCTGGCCACCTGAAAATCCTGCTGTTTTCCTCTGCTCCTTCCCAAACCAAACACTTTTTGTCACAAGAGGAAAACTCAAGTTCCTGCAGCTTCTTGTTGCCATATTCTATTTAGATTATGACACTTAAACTTTCCAGCTTCTTCAGCAGCTGCCTATGAAAAATCTTCCCAAGTATTTTTGGATAAATATATGGTCAGTATAACTGACCAGGTCTGCTTCTGGAGCAGGTTTTGGTCAAGCTCCTCCTTGGCTGTTTCCAGTCCCACAACCAGGTTCCCATGTGCCACCGTTATTTGAGTTTAAATCACTGTTTCAACAACCTTCAGCAAGTAAAAGGTGCCAATTCACATCACCCCACCCTCTGGACTCAGGAATTCCCACCCTTGGAGATACCAACCCTCAGCAGGACAAGTCCCCTGCCAGTAGGAGAGGCTGCACTGGAGACTTCCAGTGACCCCTCTGACCATCTGTGACCCTCCCTTGGCCTCAAACACACCCAGACAGGGCACAGGAACCTCTCACAGTCGGGTCTCCTGCCAAAGGAGACTGCTGATCCCAGTTTCTTCCCTTAATTCCTGTGGTGGTTTGGTGCCATGAACTGGAGGATCTGAGGAGGGATTGTTTTCCAAGGAGCATCTGCTCAGACCACCAAGCATAAAACAAGTCTAAGGAAATACAGATAACCTAAAAACACCTGCAAGTGCTTGGGGCAGCTTCGTATTTCACTTGACTTTAGAGCTTGATTGTCTCAGGCAGGGGACTCCCAGCCCTGCCAAACAACCTGCTCTGGGGCTGATGGGCCTCCCAGGGAATATTTTCCTGTGGTTGGAAGGAATTTCTGCTGTTTGTGCCCACTGCCTCGCACCCTGGCACTGCTGGGGGGACCCTGGCCCTCTCTCTTTCCTGACTTTGGGGTTCCACCCTCCATAAGACACCTCCTCCTCCCCACACTCCATCCCCACACGTGGGACGGGGCTGAAGGCTCCGTAACACAGCTGTGGAACCAGCAAAGCTCTGTCAGACCATGGCACCATTACAAACCAGTAACCCACACCCCCTGCCCCTGGGAGGGCTCCCTGGGGCTCACTCCTCAGGGATTTGGGGCAGGATTCCCTGCTGCAGGCTCTTACCTGGCTGAGGTGGGTGTGGAGGTGGCATCTGGTGGTGCATCAGGGGGTAGGGCGGGGGCTGCTGGTGGGGCAGCAGCCCGGGGTGTGCTGGTGCCCCCAGGGGGGGCATGCCCGGCCCGCTGGGGTGCTGGTGGGGCTGCTGGGGGGTCTGGCTGTGCTGCTGCTCCATTTGCTGGCGAGCCCTCAGCTCGGCGTACTTGAGCTGCTCCATGTGGAAGTTCTGCCTCTCGGTCAGCAGCTGCTGCCTCTGCTGCTCCAGCTGTGCAGGACACACAGAGGGCACAGGTGAGTCAGGAAGGATCCATGCCAAACGTGCTCCTGCCCCTCAGCAGCCTGCCTGGGAATGCCTCTCACCCCAACCCACCAAACCCAGCCTGAACTGCTGCCCTGTGTTTGCAGCAGCTTCTGGGAAAGGCTCTGGAGGTTTTTCCAGCTGGAACACAGAGCTCACCTTGTTCTGCCCTAAAACCCCTCAGCAGCACAGCTGGTTACTCCTGAGCTCTGCACTGAGCACTCAGCCCTAGCACAGCTCTGAGGAGACTGGGGGCTGTTCTCTCCCCCTCCTGCATGCTGGGATGAGGGAGAACAGGAGTCTCAGGGGATTCCCTGGAAAAGCCTGCAGCAGGACGTGTGTGCAGCTGCAGGAGCTGGGGGATCTAAAGAGACTGGGGGCTGTTCTCCCCATCTCCTGCCTGCTGGGATGAGGGAGAACAGGAGTCTCAGGGGATTCCCTGGAAAAGCCTGCAGCAGGACGTGTGTGCAGCTGCAGGAGCTGGGGGATCACAGGCAGATCCTGCTCCATCCTCTGAGTGCAGGAACTGCACATCCCAGCAGCCAGACACCAGTGATTTGCACTGTTGAGAACTTTATGTAAAAAACCTCATGTCATTAACGCCAATTAACATCAAATAGGCTACTTTGATTAATTATGAAGTCATGTAGAGAGTGAGACCTGAGCAACCTGGTCTGGGGAAGGTGGCCCTGCCCTGGGTGGAACCAGAAGATCCAACCCAAAGCAGTCTGAGAGTCCATGAAAAGAGAGAAAAACACAGAAAGCATTTCCTGCTGCTGGGCATTGTATGATGGATCTGTGCTCTGGTGAAGGAAGTGGTATCTGACTTATTTAAGGAATATTGACACATTCCCACATTATTCCTCTCGGACACCCGGCCATTCGTGACTGGTTTACAAATATTTAACAAATGTTTGCAGGTAGACTCCACAATCCAGCAGAAAAGCAGGTTGCCAAGGAGACTCTCACCTAGCACGAGTTCTCCAAAACTCCCCGAGCTGCGGTGCTGGCAGGGCAGGGCTGGGAGCAGGAAGGGGCTCACAGAGCCGGCATTCAGCAGCCCCAGATGGGCCCAGCTCATGAATTAAAGATGCCCTGGCGGGTGGAGCGGCTGCAGGGCCCACAATGGGATCATTCACGCTGCCCTGGCTCCTTTCTCCCGGGACACTGAGGGAAGCGCCCGATAAATCCTCCCCAGCGGGGAAATGGGGCGTGTGGGGAAACATTCCCGAGGTGGCAGACAGCTGGGACAGGAATTCCTGCAAATGACCCCAAACAAAGGCTCGGGCAACACTTCTTTATTCCTCTGAGACCCCTCTGTGGCTCTGCTTTGCTCTCTTCGTGGCACCCCATCCTGCTAGAGTTTAAAAGAGTCTTTACAAGGATGCCCAAACAGCAGCCAGTGCCTGAAAATTCCCACTGGACAAGGAAAACTTCCCTTCTACACAACCCCTGTGCTTGGGGCGAGGAAAGACAGTTGGACAGAGGGAAAAAGGACAAAAATGTAAGTTATAACACAAGCTGGTGTTAAAGCTGAGCCAAGGTTAAGCTTGGCTCTGGGACAGAACCCAAATCCTGGGCATGTCAGACACAACCCCAGACTGGACTGGCACTAAACCAGCTTTTTCCAGTAACAGCTTTTCCAGTGGGAACTCCACCAGTAACTCTCAGCTGCTCTCCAGTCTCAGTCATTCCTGAAGCTGGAATGAGGCAGGAGAGAGGCTGAGAACCCTCACTGAGGTCTGGAGACCCCCAGGCCAGCCCTGCCAGGCAGTGACACAGGGATGTGTCCAGGGGGTTTGGGGTGGCTCCAGAGAGGGAGACCCCAGGGCTCTGCCCCTCCATGCAGAGAGGCCCTTCCTGCTGCTGAGTGCAGCTCGCTGGGCTTTGCTCTGTGCCCTCTGCTCCTTGTGCTGGCTCTGGCAGCCTGAGCAGAGCCTGGCCCCATCCTCAGAGCCCTGGGGATTGGTGTGGATTGCTGGGATCCCCCTGAGCCTCCCTTCCCCAGGGGAGCAGGCCCAGCTGCTGCAGCCTCTGCTCCTCAGGGATGCCCCAGAGCCCTGCACATCCCCGGGCCTCTGCTGGACCCTCTCCTGCAGTCTCCCTGCAGAAACCCAGTCAGGAAATGAGCTGGAATTCAGGGAATTCAGGTTCTGGGTGTCTCACCTGACAATCCCCAATGTCCAATGCCTGTTTCTGCACTGTGATAAAAGTGCTGCACCAGGAGGGGCAATACAAGCATTTAATGTTCATTCATAACACTTCACCCTGCCACAGCTTCATCTCCAGCACAGAACTTCCCTTCAGCAGGAATTTCCCCATGGAAAGGGAGCTCAGGCCCAGGGAGGTTTGCAGTGCCCATCCCTGGAGGTGTCCCAGGGATTCCTGGAGGTGGCACTGAGTGCTCTGGGCTGGGGACAGGGTGGGGATGGGCACAGGGTGCACTCCCTGGGCTTTTCCAGCCTCGGGGATTCAGGGATTCCTCCCTGAACAGCACCAGCAAAGCTTTGGCTGCCATTAGAAATTCTGGGTCAGCAAAGCTGCACCAGGCCCCTGTTTTCCCACACAGCCCTGGCACTGCTGGCAGTGCTCAGCTCAAACACAAATAAATGTGTTTTGCCTGAAATGTAACACCCTCCAGTCTGCAGCCCTGATTCCTGTCAGCGCTCACAGTCCCTGCTCCCTCCTGCATGCAAAGCCAGGGCAGCAGCAACGACAGGCACAGTGTGCAGTGGCAGCAAGGAGCTTTTTCTGCTTTAATTATTTCACTAAATATCCACAATGACAGGTGAAAAGACCGAATTTAACCACCAGGAAGCCGAGGGGAAAATCTGTATGCACATTTTTAAAAAGGGAAATGTCATGTGCTTCAAAAGGGAGGAAAAAACCTCCCTGTCACTAATGGAATATATCCCCCAAAGAAAGAATCTGCAGGGAACCTTTCCAAAAGAGCTGGGTCCATTTCCTGAGCTGCCACTCAAGCACAGACTGAACGGTGGAGGATGTGGAGCAACCCAGAAATTCCTGCTGACATCCTGCTCCAAGAGGAGCCCACGTCTTGTCAGACCCCATCAGGGTGATCAGGGGAGCTCTGGACTGGAACAGAGAGGGTGGCCCAGGGATGTGGCACCAGGCCTGGCACAGCTCAGGGAATGCTGCATGGGGCTCCTGGTCACACTGCTGGGTTTGAGGTGCTGTGAGGAGCAGGAGTTGGGCCTGATGCCCCTTCCAGCCTGGGATGGGTTTCCATTAATGCCAAATGGGGGTGTCATTCCAGGAAATTCACAGAGAAGGGCAAATTGGAAATCCCTGGAATGAACATAACCCAGCTTGAATCTTCAACCCATCTATAGTAACTGTCTACTCATAACAACAACGAGGCAGACACACAACAGAAAAATAAAATCAAAACCTGGCCATTCTGATAAAGATGAGATTTTGAGTCATCTTTCAAGCAGCTGGGGAGGAAGCACTTCTCCAAAGCCTCAGGCACTGCATGTGACACAGCCCCTTGTAATTCCTGAGTAATCCAGGCCCAGACAGCTCCTCTCCCTGTCCTCACCTCACTCCTCCCTGCCCCTCTCCTGGAGCTGCTGCTGCCTTCCAGCTCAGGCAAAGCCGTCATGATCATCATCATCATCATCATCATCATCATCATCATCATCATCACCCCTGAGTGAGGCTGGCACTCCTGAGCATCCCCTCCACCTCCAGGGCCTTCCCAGGAGCTCAGAGTGCCCTCAGAAACCTGAGGTGTCCCCCTGGAGCCCCCTCCTCTCCAGGGCCAGGGGAAAGGAGACAGGGCTGGTTCCTGCCCCAGGGAAGGGAGGTTCCACCCCTCCACTCTTCCCAGGAGAAGCTGTTCCTGGGCCAGGTACAACCCAGGTGAAAAGGCCACAGAAAGGCTCAATTCCCACAAAATGTGGGAGGGAGTTGTGGATTCCAGCTGAAGGAGAAGGAGAAGGAGAAGGAGAAGGAGAAGGAGAAGGAGAAGGAGAAGGAGAAGGAGAAGGAGAAGGAGAAGGAGAAGGAGAAGGAGAAGGAGGAGGAGGAGGAGGAGGAGAAGGAGAAGGAGAAGGAGAAGGAGAAGGAGAAGGAGAAGGAGGAGAGGAGCTGCTGTTTCCCAGATGCTGCACACAGATCTCTGCAGACTGGATCCCAAATTCCCACTTACTGCCTCTTTCTCCCGGTCCATGATGGTCTCCAGCTCCTCAAAGTGGCGAAGTTTTATCTCCAGCTTCTTCATCTGAGTCTCCACCAGAAGGGCCACCAGGGACTTGATCTTCCTCTCCTCCACAGCTGCCAGGTGCTGGGGATGAAACAGGGACAGTTCTGTGACACTGGGCACAGCAAGGGGCTGGGGGAGGGAATCCATCTCAGCCATCGTACTCCACTTTTGGACAGAAAACGGAATTTTAAAATCTTAAAGCTGGGATCTTAAATCTAAATCTTAGGCTGGGAACCAGAGGTCCTTGGAAGATGATGAAGGCTTTAATCAAATAAATAGGTGTGAAGGTTTGAAACAAGAGGTGTGGGGGATGATCAGAGCAGCCCAGCTCTGCCTTCCCAGCACTGGCACAGGGAGCACTTCCAGTGGGAATGCACATGAAGGAGAGGGGTCTGCTCAGTGCAGTCAGCTGAGGGTCACCCAAAAAGCTCAAAGAAGGACACAACAGAGGAGGCTGTGACCCAGAATGACCCCAGAGCAGGGAGATGGCACTGCCACGTCCTCACCATTAAAATAGATTCTCCTCAAGTGGAAGGCAAATGGATTCTTCCTAAGGATTCACTTCATTCCATTTATATGCACACATAAATAACACAGAGATCTGTGTATAAATATCTGACACACAGCCAGCCATGCAGTGTTTCACACCCTCAGACTGTGACAAGTGTGGCCATGGTGCCTCTCCCTGTTTTTGTGCAGAACCTGCTGCTCTCAGAGCACCCAGAGAGGGCCCATGCCCTGCTGGGGCTCTGCTCACAGGCACAGAGGTGTCCCCAGCCCTCCTGGCAGGGACAGGGCTTTGACAGCCCTGGAAGGGTGAGGGGAAGAAGGAAAAGGGGAAAAGCTGGAGCTCATCCAGCTCCAGCTGCAAACAGACCCCTCCTGAGGGAGCTGGGCCCCAAACTGGCTCAGAGCTGGAGGAAGCAGCATTAAAAACCTCCCTGGGACCCTGAATATCATCAGAATTTCTCAAACCCATGGATGCTGTGCCATTTGCCCCCCTGACCCAGCAGCAGTGGAGGAGGGCTCAGTAAATGTGGGTAAATGCACTCCTGAGTCTCTAAAGTGAATTTCAAATCAGGTCTGAGAGAAGCAGAGTGACCCCAAGCTCACCCAGCACCACATCCCTGTGAAATTCAGGCAGCAGTTCCAAAACTGACCAAAGAGCTGCACACAAAATAATGAAACAAAGCTGTCAGAGCAGGAAACTTCATGTCAAATAACACTGTTTAGTAAAATAAAGTCATTTCTCTGAAAATTCAGAGTGAGGGAATCACGTGGTGATTCAGAGTCTTCCACCACACATCTCACTCTGATTCACATGTGGAATTTTAATCATGAAATGGGATGGATATCTAATCAAAGGACATGAGAAGGGAAAGGGAAAGGGAAAGGGAAAGGGAAAGGGA
>VXBR01007695.1:140887-162537 GCA_013400215.1 Cisticola juncidis | reverse complement strand
AGGAAAGGAAAGGAAAGGAAAGGAAAGGAAAGGAAAGGAAAGGAAAGGAAAGGAAAGGAAAGGAAAGGAAAGGAAAGGAAAGGAAAGGAAAGGAAAGGAAAGGATCCCTGAAGTTTTTCCTAGAGAGACCCAAAGAGGCTGTTCCTCAGCCTGGCATTAGCCAGGGCTTTCCATGAGCAAAGGACAAATCCCTGTAGCTGAGGAGAATCAGGAACACAAATTCAGAGATAATTTGGAATGCCTGATAAACCCATCTCTGCACCAGCCTTGAGTCATAAATGAGCAAGTGATCCTAAAGGGCTTCTCCAGCCTGAATGTTCTATAAAAAAGAATCATGGACTGCATGAATGGTTTGGAAGGGACCTTAAAGTGCCACCCCTGCCATGGCAGGGACACCTCCCACTGTCCCAGGCTGCTCCAGCCTGGCCTTGGGCACTGCCAGGGATCCAGGGGCAGCCACAGCTGCTCTGGGAATCCCAGCCCAGCCAGGAATCTCTTCCCAATCTCCCACCCAGCCCTGCCCTCTGGCACTGGGAGCCATTCCCTGTGTCCTGTCCCTCCATCCCTTGTCCCCAGTCCCTCTCCAGCTCTCCTGGAGCCCTCGTGCATCATTTCTCAAACTTCTGGAAACCACTGATCCCAAAAGAACCAAACCAACCAACCAAAAAAACCCCACCAAAAAACCCAAGGAAAAACAACCCCCAATCAAACAAAATCCCCATTTCAACCACTTGTCTTTAACCCCCATCTTCACTCAGAACCCAACTGCAATATTCCTCTGATATAAAATCCTAAGGAAAACAGCTTTTCACAGGACCAGGCCTAGAGTTTATGATGAAGAGTTTAATTACTCCCTCAGACAATACACAGACCACCCAAAGCTCTAATATTGTCTGGCTTTTTAAGTGAGTGGGAAGAGAAATCCCTGCTGAACCTGAATTCTCCTCTGAAGTGTCAAGCTCCTAATTACAATACATTATTCCCTGTAATGGAAAGCTGAAGCTCTTCCAGAACATTATTAGTGCCATAATGAAAAGTGCCATCAGCCAGGTCCCTGCTTGCTCCATTTGTTATCTCCAGAGGAAGGGGAGCAGCAGCTCCTCCTCATCTGGAGCATCCTTCCATAAACCACATTAAATCTCCTGTCTGCTGGTTTTCCCAGCTTGGCTGAGGTTTTCTGTGAGCCTGATGAAGGGAATCACCCCCAGGCTCACAGTGATGCACAAGGGAGCCACTCTGGACTCTGCATTTCACCAAGATCCTGACCCTCAGCCTGGCCTGCAGCTGGAATTGAATGGACAGGGAGTTCTGTGCCATGTGGGATTTTACAGCCTGGTTTGGAAGGTAACAACTAAAATATCCCCCAGCTCCTGGGATCAAAAGGAGGGGCTGCACAGGACAGCACCCACCATCCCCACCCTGGGGGATGCAGCTGGGAAAAGGTCCGAAGTTAGAGGGTCAAAGATCAGTTAAAGTTCAAGAGTCAAAGATCAGAGTGGAAAAGTTCCTAGAACACACAACACCTCATTCTATCCCTGGAAATCCATCAGGAATAAACACCACCCCTGCTTTGCTCTTGGTTTCTGTAAAGCAGGTGGATGTGCAGTGTGGCACTGAATCCAGGAGCCATTTAAAAATCCCAAATTAACACTCGAATCCAAGGAAATTTGTAAAGAGGAAACAGATCTGAAAACGATACTGTAAAAGCAATGAAAGCAGTGTGGTTCCTGCAAGGAGGAAAGGCAAGACAACGTGCAATTAGTAATTACAGGGTAAAGAAAAGCTGATTCAACACAGCTCATTNCTGTCCAAAATGCACTTTTTATTGACAGAATTGTACCAATGCCCACTGCCTATGCTAACATGGCATTTCTACTCTAAACCAATCTCTAAAATCCAACTCAGCCAAAGATGGGGGACGAGAGCAAGAACAAGGAGCACAGGGGCCACTCCCCAGTTCCTCCAGCTTGTCTCTTCAGCCCCATATGCTAAGAATCCTAATTTCTATATTTATATTCTGTAACAAACTAGCTACTATTTATTTTTAAATTCTTAGGGTTTGTGATTCTTCCTGCATGTGAGCATTCACTGCCATGGCAGGGATCAGAGGCAGTGTCCTCCTGGGCTCTGTGTGAGGCTCTGACCCCCCTGTACAGACCCCAGACCCCCTGTCCGGTCTGCAAACCCTCCAGGGTGGCCACAGGGATGTCCTGGACTCCAACAATCACACAAGGAGCTGCTAATTAACATCCCTGTTATCTCCCTGGGGGCTCAGGCAGGAGAAGTGAAGCAGCCCTGTGCTCCTGTGGGTGCCAGGGCTCTGAGGGTGAACCCCACAGCTCTGGGGCCCAGGAATGCTCTGGGCTCAGCTCTGCTGTCCCTGGAGCAAGCCCAGGGGCTGGGACAGCACCAACCTTGGCCTTGGTGGCAGCAGAGGCCAAGGCAGCAGCTGCAGCTGTGGCCACGTTTCCCTCTGAGATCTCGTGCTCCACTTTCTTCTTGCCAGCCTCGGCCTCCTTGTCCTTGGTGCCATCCACGTTCTCCTTGTTCTCCTCTGCCTCCTTCTCCTCTGCAAGACATCCCCAGCCTGTTACACACCTTCCTGGCATGGCAGGGCACCACACTAATCACCCAGGCATTAATTAACCCATCCTCAGTCCCAGCACTGCTCCCCATCCCAATGCTGACAGGGGAACCCCAGTTTGGGAGGATCTGATCCAACAAATGGGGCAAATTTAAATTCAACTTTAAATGGCCCCCATTCCCACCCTCTCAATTCTGCACCTGCCATCAGCTCCCCCTCTTCATTTCCAAATCAACTCCTCCAAACCCAAATGCTCCTTATTCACAAGATGCTAAAAACCTGAATCCTGCAGGAAAAAAGCAATAGATCCATTCCCATCCCTGGCAGTGCCCAAGGCCAGGCTGGACACTGGGGCTGGAGCAGCCTGGGACAGTGGGAGCTGTCCCTGCCATGGCAGGGGTGGCACTGGATGATCCTCACAGGCCCTTCCAACCCAAACTGTTCCACAGTTTATGAGGCATAAGGGAAATGTCAAAAAGAAGAAGGTTTTATGCAGATGTTGTTACTCCTCAGGCTGTCAGAATCCAAGCTCTGCACTTCCCAGGGACACTGAGCTGAAATGCTGAGTTCCAAGGGGAGAAGTGAGCAGAGAATCCCAGGATGGTTTGGGTTGGAGGGGACCTTAAAGCCCACCCAGTGCCACCCCTTGGATGGGCAGGGACACCTTCCCCTGTGCCAGGCTGCTCCAAGCCCTGTCCAGCCTTAAACACCACTAATTCCCCTTCTCTGCATCCAGAATGATCAATTATTGTGGGATATGGGCCATCCCCCATTCCCATGACCCCAGACTCTCTGGAGCTGCAGCTCCTTCCCCCATTGGGAAGCTCAGGGAGGGATTTGGTGCCTGAGGGAGCACCCCGAGGTGCCAGGGGAGCCCTCCCAGCTGGGCTGGGGCTGTCCCAGCCCTCTGGGGAGGTGCTGGGGCAGCTCTCACCTGTCTTGGGCTCTGCAGCCCCTTCTCCCTCGGGCTCCTTCTCCGCGCTCCGCTCCGCTTCCCCTTCCGGGACCTTCTCCCCCTCCTCAGCTTCACTCTCGGCCTTGCTCTCCACCTGCAGGGGATGGGACTGGTTGGACAATGGCAGGAGAGGGGAAATTCACTGCTCACTCTGTCCATGGCCTTCACATGAATTCACTGGATCACATTTGAAGGGTGGCTGCTGTCAGCCAAACCTGACAAACCAACCCAAAATGTGAATAACAGTGAACAGGACCAAGTGACCCAGGCCCAGCTGGGTCACTCTGTGGGGACAAAACCTCCTGAACTAAGGTCACAGAGTCATGGCATGTCTGGGAATGTGCAGATTTCCAAGCCCTGAGTGAGCCTTTCCCATTTATCTCTTCCCAAATGTCCCTGTTTATCGGGGAGGCAGAAGAACTGCCTGAAAACAGAGTGGGAAATACCCCCAAGGCTGCACTGATCAGCCCCAGGACAGTCTGAACTCTCATCTGGTGAAGGAGGCAACAGGAAATATCTCCTGTTGCTGCAGACTCCAGAAAAAGATCACCCCCATTTATTTATCAGGAATGTAGAAAGAATAAATAAATAATAATTTAAAAATTAAATTTACATACATAATCAAAACATTAATTTTATCAAAATACATATTAAACAACATTATGTTAATACATAAACAAACAAAATAAGTAATAATTTAAATATTAGAATAATTTAGCAGTAATTAAACTGTAATCCTGGAATTCCAGGATACCAGTTTAATCCCAGTCCATGTGTGAAACCCTCACTGCAGTCTGTGGACACAGGTTATGGAAAAGCCACCAATGTGTTCTGGTGGTCATTACCAACAGGCTGAAGGACAATGATAATGATAATTAATGTGAATATCTGATCCTTATGGGCAGGGTGGGTCACCCCAGCCTCAGGAGGACACAAACACATCCATGTCCAGAGCCAGCCACAATTCCTGTGGGAGGCTTCTCCTTCTCCTGGGCTGGAGGGCCCTGGGCACACCTGGAAGAACTGGGGGTGTTCCAAGGCAGCCTGTCCTGGGTGCAGGGACAGCCCAGGGACACCCCGGGACAGCCCAGGGACAGCCCAGGGACACCCAGGGACAGCCCAGGGACACTCCGGGGACAGCCCCACAGGGACAGCCCAGGGACAGCCCCACAGGGACAGCCCAGGGACATCCCTGCAGGGACAGCCCAGGGACAGCCCAGGACAGCCCAGGGACACCCAGGGACACCCCGGGGACAGCCCCACAGGGACAGCCCAGGGACAGCCCAAGGACAGCCCTGCAGGGACACCCCAGGCCAGCACCCCCAGTGCCCATCTCCAGTCCCAGCTCCCACAGCTTCTCCCCTTCCCAGCTCCTCCCAGCCCAGCCCTTCTCCCCAGTCCCAGTCCCAGTCCCAGTCCCAGTCCCAGTCCCAGTCCCAGTCCCAGTCCCAGTCCCAGTCCCAGCCCCTCACTGCTGGGATTTCAGACTCCAGCAGCTCTGTGGGGGCTGCACACTGTCCCTGTGGGGACAGGAGCTGTCACAGCTGTCCCCTGTCCCACAGACACCCTAAAACTCGTGGATTGAGGTGGCACAAGGCTCCTGCCAGCAGACCCAGACTCACCTTCTCTGCTGGCTGCCCCTCTGCCTCCGTCTCCATCTTCTCCTCCTCAGCTCCATCTGGGAAACCAAGAGGGAAAAGGTTTCAGCATTGCCCCCACAGCCACTCCCCACAGTCACTCTCTGTTTCTGCCTTCACTAAAATCTCTGCCAGTGGCTTCAGGACAGTGCCAGCCCTGCCCTGGCACAGCCCAGGCTACCCCAAGCCCTGCCCAGCCTGCCTGGGGCACTTCCAGCTCCCTCCAGCCCCAGAGCAGAGCAGACCAGGCCCTGGTGGTGTTAAAGTGAGACCACCACGAGCACAGAAGGAGAAATATCAAAGATAATGATGAGGGATGGGTGCACCTCATAGCAGGGCTGGTGGGAGAGCTGGGAGTGCATCCCGGACACAGCCCTTGGCAATTCATTTATTGCTTTATAAAGGACTGATTTTAAATGTTCAGAATCACAGAATCACAGAATAATGAGGTTGGAAGAGACCTCTAAGATCATCAAGTCCAACCTCTGCCTTAACACCTCAACCAGACCATAGCACTGAGTGCCATGTCCAGTCTTTTTTTAAACACATCCAGAGATGGTGACTCCACCACCTCCCTGGGAAGACAATTCCAGTGCTTTATTATTCTTTCAGTGAAAACTTTTTTCCTAATATCCAACCTGTACCTTCCCTGTCATAGCTTGAGGCTGTGTCCCCTTGTTCTGTCAGTTGCTGTAATGACAGCTGGTTCTGGGGACAACAACAGCCTTGGAAACACCACGGGGGTGCCTGGATAATGTCCCAGAGCACCTGAACCTTTGTGGGATTGTTCAGAAATCCCAATTCATCCACAGCTCTGCAAGGAGGGACAGGAGGAGGCACAACCCCGTGGTGCTGGCCCAGGATTTCACAATTTACTGTCCAGAGGCACTAAAGGAGCTTATTTGGATCCTGGGCTGGGGTGATGCAGGACTGCTGGTGACAAGCCCTGATCCATCTCTAAGCTCCTGAAGACATCAGCTGGTGCTGGGGTTCATTTCCAGTAATCCTCATTTTCCTGCTAATTCCTGTGTGCTACACTGAGGAAAAACAAGGAATGAAGTGCTCTTCTTGCACAGCAGCAGTTCTGTAGAGAAATCTTTACACAAGTCCCTTCCAAATTTGAGAAAAACCAACGAAAATGTCTGACTGAAGGGTAATAGTTTTCCTTGTGGCCTATTTCAAGATGATAAACCCACTTATCTGGACTATCTGCCACCATAACTCAATATAGGGAGACTGGGGGACGTTCTTCCTCACAGGTTTTATCTCAGAGTCAGGATTTAGTGACCCAATAATGTCACAGGGAAAATCTCGATTAGATTTTGTCAGACAGCTCTTGCAAGCCTAGAAGCAGAGCTCCAAACTGGGCTTGAAAGTGTCATTCCTCCCAGGAAAGGGAAGGATTCAAAGAAAGCTGGATTCAATCCTTTAAGAGAAAAAGGGGAGACAAAGTGCAGAACACTCTGAGTGTGCCCAGGTTGGTGGAACTCAAACAAAAAAATACTGCACAGAAATCCATAAATTTATATTCTTGGGTGGGGAGGATCATCCAGATCATCCCATTCCCACCCCTGCCATGGCAGGGACACCTCCCACTGTCCCAGGCTGCTCCAGCCCTGTCCAGGGGACACTTCCAGGGATCCAGGGGCAGCCACAGCTGGGCAGGGACCAGGGGAGCTGCTGAGGGGCTGCTGCTGCTGCTGTGCAGGAATTCACAGGATCCCTGAGGCTGGAAAAGCCCTCCCAGCCCAGGGAGTGCACCCTGTGCCCATCCCCACCCTGTCCCCAGCCCAGAGCCCTCAGTGCCACCTCCGGGGATGGGCACTCCAAACCTCCCTGGGCAGTTCCAAGGCCTGAGCTCCCTTTCCATGGGGAAATTCCTGCTGCTGTCCAACCTGAACCTCCCCTGGCCCAGCCTGAGGCCGTTCCCTCTCCTGTCCCTGTTCCTGGGAGCAGAGCCCAACTCCCCGCTGTCCCCTCCTGTCAGGCAGAGTTCCAAACAACCAGGACACCCCAGAAAGAAGAACTGCTCCCATCCACTCTTCAGAGAGGAATTTCTCAGGGAAAAGCACCCAGAGCATCTCCAAGTGCTCCCAGATCCCCCCTTGTGTCAGGACACACTGATGGACACCACCCAACCCAAGTGCTCCTCCCCATTCCCAGGGACACCCCGGGAAGGAAGGGACGAGTGACACCAAGATTATTGCAAACATTGATTTAACCTCGCTGCTCTGGCTCTGGCTGCAGCAATAAATGTTAGGTTAAAATCAGGCTGACAGCCTCAGACAGGTTGCAGTCAATGGGTTTTGAAAAGTGTTTTTGTGCCTCAGCTGCAGGGCCCTGACTGCAGTGACAGCGCGGTGCCTGCAGCTCCAGGGCCACCACGTCCCACACAGGGAGGGGACAGCACAGGGAAGGGACAACAGGTTCAATTGTCCCCTGGTAGTCTGGGGAAAATGAGTTTTCCTGGGTGGAAGCAGGTTTTTGGTTCTAAAAGGCTGCTCAAAGGGTCCCAGAGTGGTCAAGGTTGGAACAGACGCTCAGGAACACTGAGGCTGTGCCTGATCCCCACCCTGTCCCCAGCACTGAGTGCCACCTCCAGGCCTTCCTGGGACACCTCTGGACTCCAGCACCTCCCTGGGCAGCCCCTTCTAATATTTAACAGCATTTCCAGGAAGAATCCCTCAGGGAGTACCTCAAAATAGAGTCTGGTAAAACTTAATCCCTAATTCCAAACTGAAAGGATCACACAAAGCCCAGAACACGCCTGACCTGCACAGCCAGGACAGAAGTGCCTCTGGCCCCTGCACAGACACAAACACAACTGTACTGATTTCCCTGGGTGAGCTAATGAGCTTAATGAAGCCACATCCCAGAGGGATTGATCAGCTGGACATCCATGGCCCTGGGACAATGGGGAAGCCCTGGCTTTAAGGAGAGAGCTTTGCAATCCCTTCCCCTGCACCACAGTCCTGCAGCTCTCTTCAGCAGCTTTGGTGCTGCAGCTTGCAGGATGTGGGAATCAAGGACCACAGAATCATTAAAGCTGGAATTTTTATTTTATTTTTTAACCTCTGAGGCCATGGAGTTCAGCCTGTGCCTGATTCCCACCCTGTCCCCAGTCCAGAGCTCTGAGTGCCACCTCCAGGAATGGGCACTCCAAACCTCCCTGCCAATATTTAACAACATTTCCATGGAGAAATTCCTGCTGATGCCCACCCTGAGCCTCCCCTGGCACATTCCCTCTCCTCCTGTCCCTTGTTCCCCAAATGAAAGGACATTTCTTAGGTCAGAAGAGGCAGATGGTGGTGAGCCACCACAGGACACCTCCCAAGAGGTAAAAACTGCTGGGAGATGAGGGATCCTCTCCTCTGAAGCCCCTCTTCCCACCTGAATCAGTGGATATTCCATTTCCCTGGGATTTTGTTTTGCTGTCCACATTATCTCCAAGAACACAGAGCCCTTTTTTCTAACACATGACCTTGGAGCTGATTTCTGCCCAAGTGACTTCAGAGAGAACTTAAATGGACTTTGGGTCAACAAAGAAACCTGTGAAACATCTCCCTGCTAAGAACTCCCTGTGCTACCAAAGAGATGCAGAAGCAGCAGATCCGTAGTGAGAGGAGCAAACAAAGCTCTGCAAACAAAAGCAGAGTCACCTGCCTGAGCTTCAGCTCAGCAAACAGTTTAAGATGCCCCCCAGACATCTCAGACTCCTCTTTTCACTGAGGCAACACAGAAGCTGTCACAGGCAGGCTGGAATATTAATATTTAATTGAGAGGAAATACATGGTAGCTGTGGAAATTATAATGATGCTGTTATCTAAACCATCATTTCCATTTCCCACCATAAATCAGGGCTGCACAGCCCTGCCTCACACAGCCTGGGGCTCAGGGGGCTCCAAGGGGAGCTGGGGAGCTGGAAAGGGACAGGAATCACCAGGACAGGACTGGTGGGGTGCAGACCCAGCCCCAGGACACACCCAGAGCCAAGGAGCAGCCAGGATCCCCTGGTTCAGTCTCCATCCCCTCAGAGCTCTCACCCTGCAGAGGACTCTCCCTGCCAGACATGACTGTAGGGACTGTGTCTCTGTGCCCTCCTGGTGTGGTTGGGAATGAATAAACCCAGGCACAGAATGGCAAATCCAACCCCCACTGGAGCTGTTTGAAGGTGCAGGGATGCAGGAAATCCCATCCTCCCTCACTGGCACAGAGCAGCCCCAGCCCCAGGCCCCAGGACGGTGTCACTGGAAATTCCTGCTGCAGGAAGAGCTGAAATGCTCAAGTGACTCCAGCATGGCCCCTCAGAGGCTGCCTGGAGAAATCAGTGTCATTAACCACCTCTGCAAAGACATTAGCAGAGACTTCCCAGGAATTATTGAACACCCCAGGTGTGCTGGATATTCCCTTTCTGTGAGCTTAATCCAACCACAGGAGCTGGATCCCTGCTTGCTCCCTCGGGGCATTTTCACTGCCACAGCAGCTCCAGGACTGTTCCACAGCCTGCACTGGGCAGGGCTCAGACAGGTCCTGAGATTTATTGTGGGGAACTCTTTCAAAACCTTTGAGCAGCTGTGGCTGCCCCTGCATCCCTGGCAGTGCCCCAGGCCAGGCTGGACAGGGCTGGGAGCACTGGGGACAGTGGGAGGTGTCCCTGCCATGGCAGGGGTGGCACTGGGGGGGCTTTAGGGTCCTTCCACCCAAAGCTTTCTGTGAGTCTGTGAAAGCAGGAGACAGATCCACCACAGCATCCAAAGCACTCCAGTCTCCTCGTACCTCCCCTGAAGCCTCACTTGATCAACTTAAAAGGAATTATCACCAGCTTCTGAAAAACCTAACAATGAAGACTTAGAAGAGGAGATTCTTGGGTATTAACTTAAGCTCCTCCAATCTGTTCCACTCATTTTCCCTTTCCACATTCTGTATTGACTATAATTCACTGATATTACATAGTTTAAAAATTATTACGGAGCTCTGATACAATTTGATTTTTGAAATATAGTGACTAATGAACTTTAATTCTAGTATGGAACCATAAACAGACACTTTTATTTCTCCACAGCTGCATTTAAATCTAAATCCAGCATTCTGTGATTCCATGACAGGATGGACAGAGGGACAGGGCTTGAAGAGGAGGAGGGCAGGGTTGGACTGGATATTGGGCAGGAATTGCTCCTGTGAGGGTGGGCAGGCCCTGGCACAGCTGTGGCTGCCCCTGGGTCTCTGCAGTGCCCAGGGCCAGGTTGGGCAGAGCTCACCTGGGACAGTGGGAGGTGTCCCTGCCATGGCAGGGGTGGCACTGGGTGATCCCTGAGGTCCCCTCACCCCAGCACCCTTTGATTCTGTGACACTGTGACAGCCAGGGAGGTTCCATTCCCTTCTGGAGATGCTCTCAGCCCTGCTCTGAGCTCCAATCCCCTGGTGTGAGCACAGACACGGGACAATCCCTGCCCAGGACAATCCCTGCCGTGGGCACTGGGGGTCCCTGTGCCCAGCTCTGGGGGTGGGAGGCACCACAGATTGCTGAGTGACCCAGTTCACTGGGCTGAGCAGCTCCCCCAGGGAGAACCATCTGCTCCTGCCCTCATTTATTCCATTAGCACAGCCCGGCACAAATCGCATTAACGCCACGGGGGCCCCCTCCCCGTGCCCCTCACCCAGCACCAGCCGTGGGTGGGCTCTGCCCTGAGACCCCCAAACCCCCTGAGAGGCACCTCAGAGCCCCCAGGGCAGCCTGGGCCCGAATTCTCCAGAGAAAGGGCCACAAAGGGCCAGCCTGGCAATGGGAGACTCCAGGTAGCAAATGTGTTACAGGGGACATGCTCAGGACAGGAGGGAACGGCCTCAGGCTGGGCCAGGGGAGGCTCAGGGTGGGCAGCAGCAGGAATTTCCCCATGGAAAGGGTTGTTCAGTATTGCCAGGGGCTGCCCAGGGAGGTCTGGAGTGCCCATCCCTGGAGGTGTCCCAGGAGTTCCTGGAGGAGGCACTGAGAGCTCTGGGCTGGGGACAAGGAGGGATCAGGCACAGCCTGGACTCAGTGACCTTGGAGGCTTTTCCAACTGGAATGATCCTGTGAAGCCTTTAACACCTGTACCAGGACAAGATGGGAAAGGGGAACAAAGACTGGAAGAGAAATTTAACTTAAGCTGACCTTATTTTGAAACAACTATGAAATCAAACTCAGCCCCAGATGGAGTAACACAGAGATCTGGTTTCTAGCTGACTTGTAAATAAACCCCAAATCCTTGCCCCTTCAGCAGAGCCTCAGTGCCTGCTGCCAGCTCTGAGGAGCAGCAGATTTTCCAGATGTTTCTCCTCCCTCTCCAGCACACAGTGCACACCATCCCAAAGCACAGAGTGCCTCATGGCAAGTCTGTCCCACTGAGTGCAGAACTGAGATATGTGACAGAAGGGCTGAGTGGTTTGTTTGCTTCTCCTCTAATTAAAAACTATCTTGGTGATTTAAATGTCATTTTGCAATCTAATTCACCGGGTAGGTTTGCAATGGACATTAGGGGCTATAAATAGCAGCCTCCATGGGCAGCAGTTGATAACTGAGGAGCACCAAACACAGTCCCCTGTGATGCCACCCCAAATCTGTGCCCCTGCTCGTGTCCCTGCAGGGGTGACAGCAGGTCAGCTGTGCCAGCAGGAGCACATCCCAAATCCAGCCTCCCAGTCAGGCTCCATCAGCTCAGCTTCACCCAGAGCCAGACGTGCCTCACGTCCACTGAGCTCACTGAAATCATTTGTGATGAGCTGAACAACAGGAGCCAGCAGGGCTGAGGGGAAAACAGCAGTGACAGGAGAGCAGAGCTGTGAGCAAATGAGGAGAGCAGGGTCTGGGGGTGCAGGGGACTGTGTCTGCTCCTCCTGCTGGGGACAGCCACGAGGGGCACAGAGATGGGCACACTGAGATGGGCACACAGGGCCTCACTGCCCAGGGAGTGCTTCCACACTCCAGGCTGAGGAGGAACCAATCTGCACCAGCCAGGGTTTCAGAGAGGAGACTCAATAGCAGAATATTTGCAGAACATGACAGGAATGGGACCAGGGCTTGTTAACACACACAGGGAATGCCCAGCAGAACTCCAGCCCAGCCAGAGGCAGGACTGGATCACCACGTGCCAGTCCAGCACTTCAGCAGAAATTCCTGTCCTGCTGGGCCCACAGTGAGCAACACACACAGAGCACCAGGTTCACCCTCAAACCCACTGCCCAAAGCCCTCACTTGCTTTAACACCACAGAGGCAGCATCCTCCAACACCCCAACTGATGGAATATCCTGCTCTGGTACTTTTGGTCAGTCCATTCTGTGCATCCCAAGCAACAGCATTTCCATAGAGAGGAGGAAAACAAACTCCTAAAACTCAAGGCACTCCTAAATTCCTTAGTCTGGGGTCCAAGTCAACCCTGCAGTGAGCAGAACGACTCATCCTTTTCTCTCTACCTACAGCTCCCATCCCCTGCTGGAGGAAATGCGGGTTTATCCCAGCTCAGAGGAGCATGGCCCAGGGGAGCCCAGCACTCACCCATCCCTATGCCAGCCCCCAGGAACACCCCAGCACTCACCCATCCCTATGCCAGCCCCCAGGAACACCCCAGCACTCACCCATCCCTATCCCAGCTCAGAGAACACATCCAGGGGAGCTCAGCACTCACCCATCCCTACCCCAGTCCCCAGGAGTGCCCCAGGAATGCCCCAGCACTCACCCATCCCTATGCCAGCCCCCAGGAACACCCCAGCACTCACCCATCCCTACCCCAGCACTCACCCATCCTCTCGGGCTCCTCGGGGCCCGTGCCTGCGATGCAGCTGCTCTCCAGGCCGTAGGTTGGATCCACCTTCCCTGAGGCTCGAGCTGCCTCCTGCACTTTCTTCACGTGGGCCTCCACCAGCTCCAGGGGCACCTCCTCCCTGACCCTGGAGAACTCCTCTGTGGGACACAGGGAATGAGCAAATCAAGGCAGGATCAGGTTTTCCCTGATCACTGCAGGTAAGACCCGGGACAAAGGGAATTCTCAGCTGAGCTCCTTCCTGTCCCATGGGGTGGCTGATTTTGTATTTCAGATGTGGCAGAGAAGAGTCTCTTCCCAATTACATAAAATTGTGTTTTATGGGGAAAAACGAGGAAAAACTTGAAAGGAACTGTTTTATCAAGTGGACACATGCAATGCCCACTCAGGACTTGAACCTTCCAGTGCCAGTGTCCCTGCCCAAGGCAGGAGGTGGAATGGGAGGTCCCTTTAGGGCCCCTTCCAACTCCGTCCAGTCTGGGAATTCTCTGGCACATAATTCCACACAGGTAAAACAGGAAAAGTGCAAGACTCACACTGAATTTACCCAGAGCTGCACTGGTGATGCTCAGAGGAACATCAACCACCAGGAGCAAACAGCAGCAGTGGTGAGGGCAGAAGGCACCACCAGCCACCCTTAGGCCCTCAGTGGCCTTTTGGAGCCACTCCAGCTTCACAGAGTGGTGGGGCTGGGAGGGAATGGAGACCCCCAGGCCAGCCCTGCCAGGCAGGGACACAGGGATGTGTCCAGGGGGTTTGGGGTGGCTCCAGAGAGGGAGACCCCAGGGCTCTGCCCCTCCATGCAGAGAGGCCCTTCCTGCTGCTGAGTGCAGCTCGCTGGGCTTTGCTCTGTGCCCTCTGCTCCTTGTGCTGGCTCTGGCAGCCTGAGCAGAGCCTGGCCCCATCCTCAGAGCCCTGGGGATTGGTGTGGATTGCTGGGATCCCCCTGAGCCTCCCTTCCCCAGGGGAGCAGGCCCAGCTGCTGCAGCCTCTGCTCCTCAGGGATGCCCCAGAGCCCTGCACATCCCCGGGCCTCTGCTGGACCCTCTCCTGCAGCTCTGAGGAGCCCAGAGCTGCCAGGATATTCCAGCTGTGCCTTTTACCATGAGGTTCTTCCCTGGCTGCCTGAGCATTCATATTAAAGGAGAAGACTGTACCTTCTCACTCTTTTAATGTACATACCAGCTATGTTTGTGGAACACAGCCATTGTTTTTACATGTAAACAGCCATTGTTTTTACATGTACATATCAGCTACGTTCATGGAACACAGATATTGTTTTTACATGTAAATAAATACATGTTTTTACATGTACATACCAGCTGTGTCTATGGAACACAGCCATTGTTTTTACATGTAAACAGCCATTGTTTTTACATGTAAATACCAGCTATGTCTATGGAACACAGCCATTGTTTTTACATGTAAACAGCCATTGTTTTTACATGTACATATCAGCTACGTTCATGGAACACAGATATTGTTTTTACATGTAAATAAATACATGTTTTTACATGTACATACCAGCTGTGTCTATGGAACACAGCCACTGTTTTTACATGTAAAGAGCCATTGTTTTTACATGTAAATAGTCATNTATGGAACACAGCCATTGTTTTTACATGTAAATTCATGTTTTTACATGTACATACCAGCTATGTCTGTGGAACACAGCCATTGTTTTTACATGTAAACAGCCATTGTTTTTACATGTAAATTCATGTTTTTACATGTACATACCAGCTATGTCTATGGAACACAGCCATTGTTTTTACATGTAAATTCATGTTTTTACATGTACATACCAGCTATGTCTATGGAACACAGCCATTGTTTTTACATTACAAGAGCATGAGTAGGTACAGTCTTCTCCTTGTCCTTTAAGGGAAAACCTCACGGTGCCAGTGCCTCAGCAGGGCACCCTGGCTGCAGATGGGATTTCAGGGAAGCAGAACCAGGGTGGGAGAGCAGAGCTGTTCCCCCATAAGCTGCCCCATGTCCCCTCTCCCGTGGCCCTGCCCGTACCCAGGGCGGCCTTGGCGGCGGCCGAGGCCACGCGCGGATCCACCACGGAGGCCAGGAAGGCCACGGTGCTCATGACGGGGTTCCCGGACTGGCTGAAGGGCACGGGCTGGTAGGCCAGGGGGCCCAGGGAGGCGTCCGAGTTCTCCAGGTACGGATCCTCGATGGGCAGGCGCAGGAAGTGCAGGATGCACTCGTCCTGCGTGCGGCTGCCCACGTGCTCCGACACCTTGTTCCAGTCGTCCTTGTACATCTCCAGCGCCTGCAGAGGGAGAGGAGGGGCTGCAGGGGACAGCTGGGGACAGCAGCGCTGCCCAGGGGGCTTGGGGGTGCTGATGGAGCCATAAATGTGGATCAACCCTAAACTCAGATGTTTATCAATCCTCATTTATGTCACAGTCTCATGGGCTGTGAGCTCCGGCTAACAGAGTGAAAATGGCTCTGTCTCTCTCTCTCTCCAAGGCCTTTTAAGCACAAACTGTCCAATTACGAGATGACACCTCAATTATTTTTATTTTAACCCAATACCCAACCACCCCTGGCCCGCAATGTGGATTTTTCTCCCCAATCCCAAAACCCCACCCAGAGCCGTGGAGAAGAAGGTGAAAAAGCAGGACTGGGCTCTGCCCTGAACCCTCCCCCTTGCTTTATATCCATTCCTGTATCCCAAACCCTCAAACTCTGAGTTTCCCACCCTGTGCTGTCACACACTGCTACCCAAACCCCACACCCACAATCCCAGCGCTGTCACTCGATTTTGGGAGCCTTTTCCAAGCCTCAGGTCAGTGCAGGGTTTGCCTGGGGAGCAGTGCCTGCTAGCACAGAAGTCTGAAATTCTCAGCTTCCAGGGTTCCAACATCAGGAAACTACTAAAAAAGGGTTTTTTTTCTGGTATCAAAACTATCTGCATAAGAAATATGAGAATTTCCCTGGGCTATCAGTGACACTGAAGCCACAGGCATCATCACAGGAGTGGATGCTGTTACTGCATCACAAAGAATTGTCACAAGACTTGGGATTTACTAGTATTTGCACAGTAGGCGTTTCCACATTTTGCTTCCACAGAGAGCTAAATCTGCTTTTTCCCACCAAATCTCACAATTCTTTAATTCCCACCATTCCCAAAGCCAGGAGTTCTGCAGGAGCAGAGCCAGGGCTAACACACCACTGCTGGCCAGATAAGGCACCTGATAAACTAAGAACTTCCAGATCATATCAAAGCCATAATTCTGAATCTCCGTCATTTTTAAACTTCCTCAAGAAAAGTCTTAAAACAATTTAACAGCAATGAGCTACTAAAAGCCCTGTACGAGTTCCTGAGAAACCAACACATTAATCCTGTAAAACCCTCCAAGTCACAGCCTAATAAATTATTACTCATTAACAGGCCATTCTTCTTCCCTGAAAATTGTTTCAGTGAAGCATCTGGACAGTATAAAATAAATACTGCCATATCCTGACCCATTAACTTTTACATTTCTGAGAGGATTCACGGTGCAGTCACCCAGGAAAGGCAAAAACCCATTTGAGTTTCTGGCAGAAGATGTGCAATGCGAAAATGAATTTTCCCAAGTAAATGTCTCCCAGAAGGCTGAGAACTCCCAGAAATCCCAACCTTCCAGGCTGATTTAACTCCTAGAGCTGGGTTGGATCTGAGAGGTCTCAAGGAGGACACGGCCAGGGTGGGACAGCAGAGCACACAGGGACACAGGGCTCCTGTGCTGGGAGTTCCAGCTCTCCAGGGACAAGGAGAAGATCCAAATGGAGCCACCAGGATGGTGCTCAGAGCTCCTCCATCCATCCAGGAAGGGCCCAGAACACCCAAAAACCTCTGTGGAACACCAAGAGCAGCCTGGATGGGGCTTGGAGCTCCCTGGGGTAGTGGGAAGTGTCCCTGTCCTGTGCCAGGAACCAACAATCATGAGGGGTCCCCTCCAACCCAGCACATTCTGTGGTCCCACTCTGCAGTCCAGGACCCCGAGCAGCACCAGGAGGGGCTGTGAGAGCTCCCAGGAGAGCCCAAATGTCCCTGGGCCAGGCTGCACTGGTCCCCAGCAGGGAATTCATTCCCAAGGCTGCTGAGCCCTGCTCCTGNCTATATTCTCCTGCCCCTGGGATACTCCAAGGGCTCGAGCAGATGAGACTGCTCAGCTCAGCAGGTCACACTCTTTTATTCTCTGCTCAGCCTTTATTTCCCTCTCCCCAGTTTCAGCTCTGGGCTCAGTCCCTGTCCCCATTTCTAACCCCACTGGCACATGAGACCAGCTCTGCTCCTCAAGCCCCAAATTTCTGCTCTCTGCTCCCTCCCCTTCCCCGTCTGTTGTTCTCCTGCCAGACAAACCCTCGCTCGCAGTAAATGTCCTTCCTAAAAATAGCAGAAAATGCATTTAACTCTGCCTGAGCCGTGCAGACACAGAGGGGGCTGTGCAGGGAGGCTGGAGGAAAACTCCATTTCCTCCCCCAGATTATTCAGGCAACAGGCAGAAGGCCAATAATTATTTCAGATACGATTTATTATTTGGAACTTCACTGCCTATCCATTTGCCCAAAGCTACCCTGAGGATTTAATTGGACTGAGCTGGCTTGTTACAGCTGAATTGCTTATGCTTGAACTGATATACTCTTTACTGATTTATTCATAGAGCAAGTCCACGGAAAAGGAGGAACAAAAACATTACTAATTTAAACTCATTAAGCAGAATTGCAATCTCAAGATTTAGGGGGTTTTGGTTTGTTTTAGACACAGGATATGTCACTGGATTACAACGTGCAGTGTATGACCATAAGCTAAAAACATACAAACCAATCAATTTTAAATAACAGTACTAATAATATTAAATATTTAAAAATATTTAAATAAATAAACCAGGGAAGAAGTCACTATATCAAGGCACTAGCCTTGTTTCTCCTTGCAAGAATGCTGTGGGAAACATCTCAGCTGTTTATACCCCATAAGCAAAATGTTTCCATGTGCCAACAGAAAAGTATTGGCCAAACAGTGAATATCAACCTAAAATAAATAGGAAAAAAAGGAGATTTTGGCTGTTTGATGACCACACTCCATATGTGTGAAGACTGAATCACAGCTGCTGATCTGGCACTGACACAGGTCCATCCCCCAGGCTTTTCCCCAGGAAATTAACTTTTCAATGGGTTTATTGACAATTGGGAAGACAAAAAAGCTGAAGCAACCAGGCAATCGCAGTTTGCTCTCAGCTCTGCAAATAAAACCCAAAAAACAACAGAGCCCCAAACTGGAATTCTCAGAACTCTGAATTATTTCAAAGAAAGGGATCAGCCATGCAGGCTCTACATCAGGATAATGTTCCTGTGAATGCAAAGCTGGGGAGAAGATCTTCTCTTTGCAGCACTAAATTATTTCAGTTTGAATTTCATTTGTATTGTGAATTTAATTTGAATTACAACTGCCCTGGTGTGAGCCCAGCCCCTGTGCAGCCCCTTGGGGGGGTTTGGGGGGTCCCAGCCCCACTGCAGCTCCAGCAGACCCAGCCATGCCCATGAGCTCCAAGTGTCACTTGAGGCCACCTGGGGACACTGCCTGCCTTAAAAGGGACCTCATGGAATCACCCCAGGGAGGTTTTTTTTGTAGACTTCCAAAAAAACCTCAAAGAAGAGCCCAAGTGCAGCTACAGGGAGGAGACAGATGGGATGAAGGAGCTACTGAAGAACTTCCCTTATCCATGGCCTCAGCTGCTCCTCAGCCACTTCAGCTTCCACAATGAGCTGCTTCTCATTGGAAACCAAAATTTCCAAGTATTTATCTGAGTGCCAGGTAAAGCTTTTCCTGCATTGTTCAGCACTATTTGAATTACTGACACTATTTCACACTGTCAGTGAGCCCTGCTGAATGGAAACACCTCTGTGCACTGCAGAACCTGTTCTTGATTTATGCAAAGTTCATAAATGCTCCATTTCTGCTTCCAGGTGTGAGTTAGAACCAAACCTTAGCCCCTCTGTCACAGAGAGGCTCCTGCCATCCCTTTTTGGTAGCAACACTGCTGTAGCCATGATGGCAGCTGTCATCTGACCCCAAAAAATGCACATGTGGATTTTTAAAGCCTGAACTGCCCCTCCTGCCCTGTGGCTGGGCCTCAGGAACTCACCTCCAACAGCAGCAGCGTCTCCTGCTCTGTCCATTCCCTGCCAGCACTGGCACCTTTACTCTGCAAAAGAGGAGGGAAAAAATGGTGAAACACAGGATTTCTGAGGGGAAAGGGGAAAATCTGTGATCTGATCCACTCACAGCTCCCCCTCCAGGTTCCCCATGCAGGGTCCCTGTGCTGTGCTCCTCAGTGAAGGCACAGCTGGGGTTACACATCCCAACCTCCTGAGCTAAACCAAAGGGATCCCCGTGATCTGTGCCTGCACACACACCAGAGGCTTTTCCTGAATAATAAACCCCTCTGAGTGCTGCAGGCAGAGTGGGCTGGTCCAAAATCAGAGAATTTCTCTCCACATTCAGAACTCAGTAGGGAAAAGGACTCTTCACAGGGGATGAGCTGTGTGAGAAGCAGAGTAATTCCAGCAGGATCATCTGCACACCCAGCTACCACCTGCTCCAGGGGCTGCTCCCAAACCTCCACCTCCTGGAAAACTGCTCAGATTGGATCAAAATTCCCAATTCCTGCTGAAACTCCCCTTTTGTGACACCCTGACCCAGCACAGAGCAGCTGGGACCTGCTGCTACAAACATCAGCACCATTGGAGGGCTCTGCTAGCCCAAAAGGAAGAGGCTATTTAGGATAATAAATGTTATCTCCAGATGCATTTCAAACAGCTCATTAACCCACAGAGAACATTAATCAATGTGAGTCACCCAACTGCTGCTCTCCACAGCCAAAACCCCCAGCACACAGAAACCAAGCAGGGAAATCTGCCAACAAACCTGCTCCAGTTCACAGCTCCTGTAAACACAGCCAGGGCCCAGAAACAGCAACAGATTTATCAGTTTGCAGAATATTTATACCTCCCTTAACAAGGGAGAAAGTCAATCCATTATATGGGAGATGGAACCAGCCTTATTAAAAATACCTCTAGAACAGGGTTGGGTTTGGGGTTTTTAAAGGATGGTCTGAAGTGGTGAATAGTGTTTAAATAGTTGTATTTTAGGTTTAAACAGTGACCTCTGAGGACAATGAGCCAATGACACAGATTTAGCCTGGTGCCACCCACGAGGGCACCACCCAGCTCTGGAGATTCCCAATTCCCACTGGAGGTTCCCTGGCCTTCCCCAGCTCCTCCAGGGATGCAGGGAAAGGCAGGAGGCTGTGGAATCAGCACTGCAGTGAAGCCTCCCAAGGTGAATTATCCTGTGTAACCTTGCAGTGACAGAGCCCAAAGGTCCCCAAACCAGGGCTCCCTGTTTGTCAGGAAAACAGGAGGGGCACAGATCCTGCTGGAAGCTCTCTGTGTGCTCATGGTTTGCTGATGCTGAACCCTTCCAGCAGGAACACAAAGGGTTTGGCATCTGAGGCTGACACTGTGGACTGCTCTGGGACGCTGTCCATGGCTTTGTTCCCATAAAATCAGAATTCCAGCACAACCTCCTGCACAGGGATGGGAGACACCCAAACCAGGAGTGCAGGAGCAACACAAGGCACCTCAGAGACACAGAGTGGGGACACCTGAGGAACAGCAGAGCTCCCTGGGAGCTGCAGGGAGAATCCAGGACACTTGCCTTGGCCAAGGTCTTTTTGGAGTAAATGTCTGTGCGAAGGCCAAAGTTCTGCAGGTCAGTTGGCTTCTCCTTGTTCTTCTCAGGAAAGCTCAGCATCTGCTGGGCAGCTGGAACCTGGGAACAAATGGGGAAAGGGGAGAGGGGCAGCAATGGAAACTTATCCAAGGTTTGAGACCAACACTCAACAGAACATGACTGGAGAGAGAAGCTGAACACGAGACCAAGACATGAAACAACTGTGTGAGCACTGAGTGTGTGGCTCTGCACAGAACTGCCACAGACGATGTGCCCAGCTGGGCACGAGGGGACACAGGGGACACGTCCCCAGCTGGGCACGAGGGGACACAGGGGACACGTCCCCAGCTGGGCAGGAGGGGGCACAGGGGACACGTCCCCAGCTGGGCACGAGGGGACACAGGGGACACGTCCCCAGCTGGGCAGGAGGGGACACAGGGGACACGTCCCCAGCTGGGCAGGAGGGGGCACAGGGGACACGTCCCCAGCTGGGCACGAGGGGGCACAGGGGACACGTCCCCAGCTGGGCAGGGGCAGGAGGGGACACTGCCCCAGCTGGGCAGGGGGACACGTCCCCAGCTGGGCAGGAGGGGGACACAACCCCAGCTGGGGAGGAGGGGGACACAGGGGACACATCCCCAGCTGGGCAGAGGGACACAGGGGACACGTCCCCAGCTGGGCAGGCAGGGGGACAGGGACACAGGGACATGTCCCCAGCTGGGTAGGGGGACACAGGGGACATTCCCCAGCCAGGCAGGGGGACACAGGGGACACTGCCCCAGCTGGGCAGGTGGGGGACACAGGGGACACTGCCCCAGCTGGGCAGGAGGGGACACAGGGACAGCTCCCCAGCCGGGCAGGGGACACAGGGGACACTGCCCCAGCCGGGCAGGGGACACAGGGGACACAGGGACAGCTCCCCAGCCGGGCAGGGGACACAGG
>VXBR01007695.1:112829-130109 GCA_013400215.1 Cisticola juncidis | reverse complement strand
AGAAGACTGAAAACCTGATTACCCCGGGGAACAGCAACCCCAGGGAAATCCCCAGGGAACAGCAACCCTGGGGGAGACCCCACTGCCTGAGGAACAGAAACCCCGAGGAGAATCTCAGGGAGAAGCAACCCTAAGACCAGAGCAGTGCCCAGTGCCAGCACAGGGGCTGTGCCAGCCTTACCTTCCAGGGCTTCTCGGGGATGGGGGGATCCTCAATCTCCGCCTCGATTTCGCTGGCGTGGACCCAGGTGTCATAGCTGGGGAGGGCAGGACAGGGGTCAGGACAGGGGTCAGGCACCAGCAGCACCAGCAGGGCTGTCCCAGCAGCACCAGCAGGGCTGTCCCAGCAGCACCAGCAGGGCTGTCCCAGCAGCTCAGAGCCACTGCTGGGACTGCAGAGCTTCCCACTGCACATTCCCAGGGAGCAATCCTGCTCTGTGCCACAGGAGCTGGGCACAGAGCACAGGGAGCAATCCTGCTCTGTGCCACAGGAGCTGGGCACAGAGCACAGGGAGCAATCCTGCTCTGTGCCACAGAGCACAGGGAGCAATCCTGCTCTGTGCCACAGGAGCTGGGCACAGAGCACAGGGAGGGACCCCATCTACTGCACACTCAATTAAAAAAAACCCTCAGTGAACCACTCCATCCTCAAGTGCAAATCTGGGAAAGGGCAGCTCTGAGTCACCCAAGCAAACCCTGCCATTCACTTCACTCCCTTCTTTCTGCTCTGTGACTTCAAAGCAAGAGCTGCTGGGTTCCTGGAAGGGAGGGAGCTGCACCCTGTCCTACACACCATTTATTATTTATATCCACTCTTCCACGTTATTCCCTCAAAAGTCTATTTACTAACAAACTGCACTGAGCAACAGCAAAAGCCAAAGCACTTTGTGACCAACACCTGAGGAGCAGGGGGAAGTCAGGTGCGAGGAAAGATGTGCACACAGCATTTTGGGTTTATAATGGTTTGGTGTGCACCTGTTTTAAAAACATCAATACAAACTTGACTACTGATATAAACAGAAAAATATTTAAAGGCTCTTCATCTGTATGGATAAAAAACCTTCAGTGTGATTACTGTTTGCTCTCCTCCACTGAAAGCCCCATATGAGACAGGGTCCCTAGGAATTCTGAGTGTGAGCAGATTTTAGTGGCCTGGAAAAGTTAATTATTAGAAATCAATACTGTGTTATCAATGTTGTGATTGATCTTCCATAGCCTGGGCTCAGAAACCAGTTATTGCAAATACACTGAGGATCCTAACAGCTCAAACATTGAATTTTAACACGCTCCAACAGCACAGGGCAGGTTTCTCAAAGGGTGCTTCAGCTCACATCTGACTGAGGACAACCCTTGGAGTGAAATCTCTGTCAGAGTTCAGCCAGGGGACTGGAAGTTCTCCCTTTAAAGTTTAAGGAAAGGCTCATTCCAGCTTTGAAATCTGGTTCAATTTCCCACCAGTTCCTTGTGGCTCTCCAGAACTCCTTCCCCAGCCTCACCCACCTGCCAGTGCCACAAATGGATGTGGATATTGCAGTTTTACATCAATGGTTCATTCTTTTCAAGCTTTACACATTGGGATCAAGCCTTTTCCATCAACAAACACTTAAAACTTGGAGTTTGCTTTTCCCCCAGCTTTCTTTACCTGTCTGGAAAAAAGCCCCAATGTACCAGCACCTGCTTGTCCTTTTTCATCACAGGTCTCAACCACTCATCTGCAAAGGAACAAGGCCCAGGTCAGACGTGGAGGGAAAAGCAGAATAATTCAGGAATTATTAATCCCCTGACTTGCTTTCCCCAGCAAGGCAGGGAGGTCACTGCAAACCCCTCTGCTGAAGGTCTGCTCAGGGCCTGAGCTGGGAGGGACCTCAAAGCTCATCCCAATCCCCCTCCTGCCATGGCAGGGACCCCTCCCACTGTCCCAGGCTGCTCCAGCCTGGCCTTGGGCACTGCCAGGGATCCAGGGGCAGCCACAGCTGCTCTGTGCCCCCTGTGCCAGGGCCTGCCCACCCTCCCAGCCAGAGGAGGTCCCATCCATCCCTGCAGCTCTCAAGCACCAAACCCTGCACCCCAAATCCCCAAGAAGAGATCCCAGAGAAGCATTACAGCAGCAATCCTGATGATGGGAACCTGTATCTCCAATCCCTGCAGGAATTCTGGGTGTTCCCCAGAGCACCCTGGGGCTCAGAGCTCTGTCCCAGACACAGCCAGGGCTGAGCCTGGCCAGGGCTGCAGAGGGCAGAGCACAACCCACTCCTGATCCTGCAAACTGCAGGGACACTTCCATCTAGTGGCCAGCACAGGCCAGGGATGTGGGAAAGGCATTAATGGAAGTCTGTGCAACCTGGGCTTGAGGACAATGATCCACCAGCTCATTAAAGGTATTTAAGAAGGAAAAAGGAAGAAATATTTTTGCTATTTGGTGAAAGAGGCAGCTGTGGAATTGCTTTTTTTGGACCTTGCACCTCATGCAGGCAGAGTGAACTTGAACAGTGCCAGGACTCACTGAGGAGCTCTCCTCAGCACCCACACCCCAGGACAGGACCAGCATTCCCACAGAACTCCTGGAGAGCCAGGAACTCAGAATCAGGGAATCACTGAGGCTGGAAAAGCCCTCCAAGATCACAGAGTGCAGCCAGGCCCCAGCACTGCCCCATGTCCCCAAATCCACATCCAGAGAGCTCTGAAATCCCTCCAGGGACTGGGACCCTAGCCCTGCCCTGGGGTGAATTCTCCCAGCCTAAAGCCCCCCATGCCCATTTTATCCACAATGCAGCAAGGGTTCCTCAGGAGCAGGCTGGGAACAGCTCTGCTGAGCTCTTCCATAACTTCTCCTGGCATGAATTACAAGAATATTCCCACTTCAACAGGCACAGAACGTTACCATCATCCACTGAGGTAGGACTTGGGTACACATGGTGGGTGGCCTTGGATTTCTCTTCAGTGACTGTTCCCTGGGGGAAACACAGCAGAAGAGGAGAAACTGCATGAGAAACCCTCCACACATCACCCCAAACCCAGCTGGTGTTCCACACTTACACCTCATACAGGTGTAAGAGATTTATTGCTGCAGATCCCATCCTTGGGCAGCAGCAGGAATCAGAACAGCCCTGTGGGATGTGAGATCCTCTGGGATCAGGGGCTGAAGGGCAAGAATTCCCACCCCAGGAGTTCCCACAACTCAGAAAAGGGACAGGGGCAGCTCTGAGCAACAGCAAAGGAGGGAGGGAGCTGGAAAATCACAGAGGCTGGAGCAGGGAGGATTTGGGATACCAGGGAGTCACAGGCACTGAGCTGGGGTAGTGGGGAGGTGACAGCAAGGGGTTAAAAATGAAAATAACCAAGATAGTGAGGAAGCAAAATTAGTGACAAGCCAAGAACTCAGAGGCAGAACAAAGGAAAGCCCAAGATGCAGAATTAGGGACAATTTCTGTTTTCTTCTCTTCAGATCCCTGTAGACAAAGCTGCTTTAAAAATCCCTTAAATCACTCATGGATACAGCGTGCAGCTCACTACAGACTTCCTTTATGAAAGGAAAATTGACTCATTCACTCTAATTTAAGCAATAATACCCATCCTGAATCAGCCAAATAATTAAGAGCAACTTGTGAAAATCTGCCCGACTGAGGCTGAGACAATGGTCCATAATCACAACACAGGAAATACATTAAATCTGGAACAGAAACTCTGGCTGCAGCTGTGAATTGTCCTGACACAAAAGCCATCAGAGGTCACATTCCAGGGCATTTCTCTCCCACAAGTGAGAAGATTGTTGATGTTCTTAGGAGATGAAGGTATTAATTGTGTTCAGTCCCTTTAGCACCTGGAATTAGGAGGTGTTGGTTCTCTGAGGCTGCCTGGGCTCTGCTCAGCAACGAAAGAGTGAAATAAAGCAAAAAAAACCTGACCATTTCAGGAGTGCAGCTTCCTTCTGCTGTGCCACACATGTGGAGCAGCTGCCTCAGCCCCTGCTCCAGGCTCAGGCTTGGACAGAGCTGCACTGAGCAATAAATCAGCCCCCAGCTCCCCCAGAGCCACCCACCAGCAGGTCCAGGTTTGCTTTTGGAGCCCAGACAGGATTCAGGCTCTGTGGGAGGGTAAAAACCACCCCACAGGTGCCCTGTGACACCCCAGGGGTGAGGCAGGGCTTTCCCTCAGGGCTGGGCAGCCCTGGCACCACTGGGCTGTGCCACCCTCACCTGGTGACGCTTGACAATGTCCTTCAGCTTGTTGGCCAGCTTCAGCTCCATGTCAGGAATGAGGTAGATGGTTGGTCTGCTCAGACAGTTGTTCTGTCAGGGAACACCAAGGTGCACAAGGAATTAGGAGCTGATCTGTGCCCAAAATCAAAATATTCCTATCAAAATCCCCAGTGCTGGAACTGCAGAGCAGGGGTGACACAGGTCAGTGACCCCAGCTCCAGGACCCTGGGACAGGGACATTCCCTTCCCTGGGACAGGGACACAGGAAAGCCCTGCCCAGGGCTCTTCTATCATTCACTGAAACCACTGTACATGGGCAGGGGTTTTTGTAATAAGAATAAATGTTGCTTTTTGCTGTTCTTCCTGTTTGCATTCCTAATAGACACCTGAAAGTTATGTTCTGGCTGCATTATACACTGAACACTGCAAAAAATCATGCATTATTCCCATGCAGCAGTTAAAAAACCTGAACTTTGAATTACACTCCACAGAGCTGCTTAATGGGTACAAATAATAAATAACTTGTTTGATAAAGGGAGACTAAAACATATCCTAACCTGAAAAAGGCCAGTTTAGGTCAAATAAAGTCAGTCCTGGAATGGGACAGGACCAGCTACTCAGTCCCATGGGTGCCACTTCCACAGGGACATGGGGACACCTGGGATGTTCTCTCTTTCCTTACAACAGGTTTTCCTCACCCTCTGCATATCCACAGAGGGACCATGGAAACAGGTGAAGGTGAAATTGTGACTGAATTGGGTGAAAGAGGGAGGGGAGGGTCCCCCATTCCTGCAGAGGGCCAGGATGAAGCCCCCAGGGAGTGGATGAAGCCCCCGGGGAGTGGAGGAAGCCCCCGGGGAGTGGAGGAAGCCCCCGGGGAGTGGATGAAGCCCCCAGGGGAGTGGATGAAGCCCCCAGGGGAGTGGATGAAGCCCCCGGGGAGTGGATGAAGCCCCCGGGGAGTGGAGGAAGCCCCCGGGGAGTGGATGAAGCCCCCAGGGAGGATCCCTGCCCTGGCAGGGGTGTCCTTGCCTGCACCAGAGTTTTCTCGATGTTCATGAACATCTCCACGTTGCGATCCATGCGGGAGGGATTCTGCAGGTCAAACCTCCTCCTGGAGAGGGAATGATGGAGAACATGAACTGCCCGTGCCCCTGCCAGCATCCAGAACCTTCCCCTCTCCAAACTCTGCATGGTGGCAGCAGTGCAGGGCACCTCCAGCACAGCCACAGCCATTCCTGCTGCCCTTGGCACCCTCCGAGCAGGAAAACCTCAGGGAACCAAACTGGTGAATGCAGCTGATTTCTGAGACATTCAGGGAGAAAAGGGGAGGGTGGCAGTGCCCACCCAACCCTGCAGCAGGGTCGTGTGTGCGACCACAGTCACAGGGGTCACTGAACACACACAGCCACCATGGATTTAACAATCAGAGGAGAAAATTCATCAGAGAGCTCTCACGGTGCTCTTGCTTCTAGCTGCACCCATCCAGCAGGCCTGGGAATCCACAGACCCAGCAATTCCTGTGCCTGGTGTGAGAACAAACCACCCCCAGGACACAGGCACCCAATAATCCATGGCAGCATTTTATCCCTGCCTTTCCTGGAGCCTGGTGTTGGATTTTGTTGTTTCACGGACAAATCATCGCAATTATTGCAATGCCCATGGAGATCTGTCCATCAGAAATGGGGGGAGGACACAAACCCTGAGAAATCCTCCTGGGAAGCACACGAGAGCCCCCAGACTCCCTCTGCTGAGCCCACCTGAGCCCTGAGCACGTCTGGAATCCCAGAGGGACCATCCCAAAGGAGGGATTTGAGTGGTGACCCCAGAGCTGGGGAGGGACCAGCCCAAAGGAGGGATTTGAGTGGTGACCCCAGAGCTGGGGAGGGACCAGCCCAAAGGAGGGATTTGAGTGGTGACCCCAGAGCTGGGGAGGGACCAGCCCAAAGGAGGGATTTGAGTGGTGACCCCAGAGCTGAGGAGGGACCAGCCCAGCCCCTGACCACGTCCAGCACTTCCACAGGGACTGCCTGGATGGGGCTGAGCCCTCAGGATCCAGCCTCTCCCAAAGCCCCAGGAGGTGCTGAACCCTCAGACTGTCTCAGATGCAGAACAGGATTTGGGGCAGACCTCCAGGTTTGGGAACACGCTGCTGCTGGGGGCTGGAAAGGCTCCCAGGGCTGTGAGGAGTGGCAGGGTGTGAAACCCAAAGCCCTGTACACCCAGAGCAGGGGGAAAGCCTGGGACATCCTGCCCATGGGAGACTGATGGGCTCAAACCACTCATTCCACATGGGACAGCTTCTCATGAACACATCTAACACATCCCTGTGTCCAGCAGCAGCTCCCTTTTTCCAGTCCATAAATGTTCAGGGAAGGTGAAGGAAGGCAAAGCTCAGCCCCACAACTTTCAGCCCCCAGTCCATAAATGTTCAGGGAAGGCAAAGGAAAGCAAAGCTCAGCCCCACGACTTTCAGCCCCCAGTCCATAAATGTTCAGGGAGGGTGAAGGAAAGCAGGCTCAGCCCCACAACTTTCAGCCCCCAGTCCATAAATGTTCAGGGAGGGTGAAGGAAAGCAGGCTCAAGCCCCAGACTTTCAGCCCCCAGCCCTGTGACCACAGCAGGAGGTGACCCCACTACATCAAACATGAACCCAGGTGGGACCACCACGTTCTCCAGGGATTCTCAGGAGGGAGGGCCCAGGCAGGTGGCTCTGTGGGGACACTCTGAGGTGCTGGGCAGCTCTGTCAACCTCCTCTGTCAGGGGGATGTTCTGTCCTAAAGCACATGAGGACTGCCCTTCCCACTGAGGACACAGCAAACATACTAAACCTGGCACATTTATGGGAATCAGCCTTTTAAAGAGGAATTTATGGCCTTGCTGTGTGCTTTGGAAAGCTCAGCCTGACTTGCAGAAGCAGGGCCAGACCTCAAGGCTGTCAGGTCACTTAATAAAGAATTTTACACCCATAACAGAGGATTTTGGAGTCCAGCTTGAGCCCCTGCTCCAGTATTCAGGCACTGTTTGTATCCACACAGCCAGAATGGCTCTGTGGGACACAAATGCCAAATAAACACCTACACATCTCCTGGTACCTGTGACACAAAGGCACTCAGGGCACGACCAGAACTGTGACACTTTTTGCTCAAAACCTGCTCTGTGCATCCACGGAATGCCCCCAGATCCCTGCCTACTTCAGACCCCAGAGAAGGACATGGACACATGAACAGCCCTGCTGTAGCTGCCCCTTGGGATAAACAGCACTAACTCCTCCTGCTGGCTGAGAGGCTCCCTGTGCCAGGCTGGGACAGCTATGTCCAGCTCTCACATACCTATTGTGGCGAGGAAAGGGACTTCTCCTATAAGACAGATCAGTCACAAACAGGTTAAGCAGGAGCACAATGCAGACACAAATCAATCAAGCACAGGGCAGGCAGACAGCAGGGATTATTGGGGGTCAGTGGGGACATTCCAGGCTCTAGGGCTGATCCTGGGAGTTAAGGTGCAGGATTACTGCCCACTACAGCCCCCATGCACACACCAGGCACTACCCAGCTAATCCTGAGGCAGCAGCAAGCAGGGACAGGGGAGGAGGCAGCTCCAGCTCGGCTGGGCTGGGCAGCAAACCAGGTTTTCCTGGGAAAAATGTGGGGAATTGAAATATTCACATGTTCCTGAAGTTGGAACCATTTAATTCCTGTATCTTAAAGCAAACAGGTAGCAAGACACTGCTGATAAATCACACTGCAAAGAGGTGCCTGTCCCAGGATTGGAATAGGAAAATCCCTGAGAATGGTTTATTCCTGATATGTCCACCTCAGACAGAGCAGGTGTGAATATAAATAATTCCTAAAAACAACCAACCACTCTCAAGCAACTTTGTTTTGCCTTTTAAATGGCTCTTGTGTGTAAAATCAACCCAGTCAATGCCAGGAATGCTGCTACAGATTGCAAACATCACATCCAAACTATTTAAATTGACAGAAGCAATCTGCTTTATTTTATTGACTGTTTACATTTATTGACTTTCCATCCTCATTTTTTGGCCAATGTTCTCAAAAGCAGTAATTTCAAGGCCAGGGTGGAGACTGGGGCTTGGGGCAGCCTGGGACAGTGGGAGGTGTCCCTGCCATGGCAGGGGTGGCCCTGGGTGGGCTTTAGGAGCCCTTCCAGCTCAAATGATTCCAGCATTTTACGATCCTGTGCTGCTGTTCCCTTGGGAGAGGGTTATAACCTACAAACACCCAGGTTAAACCACTCCTGGGGTGTCACAGGGAAATTCCTCATCCCAGTACCAACAGCTCCAGGGGCAGAGTTTGGAAGTGCTTACACTCCCTGTTTTTGGAGCAATGGAAATCTGAGCATTTATTAGAATCTGCAGTGCTTCATGCTTTCCCAATTACAACTAAACCAAATCATCCATACAGCTACAAAGATTTACATCTCACAGATGTGAGACTCCAATTCTGGTTCATTTTCTCCGTCAGACAGCAAGGAAACAAAAAAAGAACCTCAAACCTGTAATTAACTGCAACTACAGGCCCCAAACCTCAAACTTGGCTAAATTTTCTCTAAATTTAGAAGTGTGGGGGCATGTCTTTAAAAAGCTACCCTCAGCAAAACAGGAAAAAACTCCCTCTTCCCATCTCCACTGCCTTGCCTGCCCAATTCTCCAGGAAGGATTAAACTTTAGGTAGTTTGCATAAGCAATTCATGTGCTTGGTTTCATGCAAAAGGTGTGTAAACCACAAATAAAAACTTACCAGCCCTGTTCATTCTTATATTTGTAAGCAGCACCAAGAATGTGACATAATGTACCTCCAGCTTTGAAATCCATGAAGCACTTTGCCTGGAACCCAAAAAAACAAGGAAAAACAGTGACACTGACTTTTATGCAATTATTTTAAACAAACACATAATTGTTTAGCTGAGTTTTAGACATAGAACATATCAAATTAAAAGTTAATTTTCAGATGAAACACTTCTGGAGTTTGAGGTTCTCCTTTCAGAATGCTTCCTGAAGATTAAATGGATTTGGATCAAGCAGAATTCTTTGTGCTTGCAAGAACTTGATGTATCTGAAAGCTCCAACTCCCTCCTTGTAGGGCTGTAAAAATTCAAAGCCCTCTTTGAACACCCATTTCACAGTAAATGAAAGCTGAAATCGCAGCTGTCAGGGAAGCAGCTCCTCATCTGCACGAGAGCATCAAACCAGATCAGCAGCAATGAGCACCTGAGGCAGAGTTCAGGCCCTGCACACTCACATCCTGCCCATGGAAAGCTCCTTGGCACAGCCACGGTGCAAATCTGCCCTGAAACACCAAATCCAGCCCAATTCCTCCCTCCCAGCTCCACCAGAGCACACCTGAGCCCCTTTCCCAAAGCAGGAATTCCACAACATTAACCAGGAGCACCAGGAGGGGGGAAGCTTCAGGAGTCCCACCAAGTCCCTCCTCTGAAAAGTTACTGAAAAGCCCTGCTCCTGCACACAAGGCTCACTTTTCCTGATACATCTCAGCCTGGAATTGTATTTGCATCTTTCCTGATCTCTCTGGTCAGGATGGTTGTGCTTTCCTGGGAATGGGGACAGCACATGGGGCAGCACCAGGGACAGGCAGCCAGGATCTGCTTCGATCGTAGATTATTTTGTGTTTCTCAGTAAATGTAAAAAAAGGTTAGGGTTAGGGTTAGGGTTTGGGTTTGCACAAGGCATAAAGCAGAGTTTGGGGAGCTGTTCAGAGGCCAGGCTCAGGTCAGGGGATTTCTGCTGAAAGCAGAAGAGACAACCCCACAAAGAGCAGCACTCCTGAAGATGCACTGAGGACTTCTCCTGCTGGGAGTAAGAGATCCAAGTGCTGTAAACTAACCTGAGCAAATCTGACCAGATTAGGCCTTTGAAGCAGCGACAACAAACACAGGAACAGCATCTTTATGATGCCACTGCAATGTTTATTGCCCGTGTTTAAGATAAGACAAATTGATTTAAGGCTCAGGAGCACTCCAGTGGTTCATGCACTTGTGGAATGTGGGCAGGTCAATGGTTTGTGCTGCCACATCCACATAAAGCTGTGCCAAGTTCCCTCTGTCCCCAAAGCCTCTCATTATCACCCAGGGATCAGGAGAGGTGGTGAGACCTCAGTGTCACCTTGGGGTGCCTCGGGGTGCTCCAAAGCAGCAGGAGACTCACAGAAATCCCAAAATGGTTTGGGTTGGAGGGACCTCAAGGTTCATGGAGTACCCCCTGCCATGGCAGGGACAGCTCCCACTATCCCAGTGCTCCCAGCCCCATCCAGCCTGGCCTGGGGCACTGCCAGGGTCCAGGGCCTGCCCATCCTCACAGGGAAGGATTCCTTCTAAAATTCATCTGGGAATTGTTCTGAGACTCACCCCAGGAGTCTGAAAAGCCTCACAGTGAGGGAGCATGCACACCCCAGCCTCACAGAGAGGTTACAGGGCCAGAACCCTGGGAGAAACTGCACAGGACACAAAAAGGCACTGCCCTGTCACAACCACAGCAGTTCTGCCAACAGGTTTCAGACCCACTTCAGTTCCAACTGGCTTCAACATCTTCACTGTAAATGATTCCAGCTTTGTGCAGCCACCTGAAGGAGCCCCAGAGGCACAACCCCCAGGGCCAGCACACATCCTGTGGCAAAGGTGAGCACACACCTCCCTGCTGATGCCACACTACAGCTTTAGGACAATGACCTGGCCCACACAGCTCCCTAGCATCACCCAGCTGGGCCTTGGCAGCAGGCTGGCATCCCTGCCCTCCTCCAGAGCCCTCTGTCCTTCCCTGTGCTGCATCCATGCCCTGGGACAGATCCTCTGGGTGCTGGGCAGGCTGAAAGCAGCAGCCCTCACTGTGTTGATATTCTGCACCCCAAGGGACTGCAGAACTGTCCCAGAGCAAACAGGTAACTCTGCTGCTGCAGAACGTGGCAAAGTCACTCCTCAGCCTTGGCAACTTTACAGGTTTGGAGTTTAATCAACCAAAACACCTAATGGAGGCTTGTTTGCCTTGGAATGTGGATTTTATTCACTCAGTTTAGGATGCACCACTCCAGATTTGACTGAAAACTCTTGAATTACACTGAGTTTCAGTAGAAATTCAAATCTTTCCACAGCATTCCAGAAATCATTTCAAATACACAGGGAATAAGCTGTACCACCCTGAAAATCTGCACTAACTAAGGAGATGTGTGCTGTTCCAGCCCCTCCAGAGGGTGCACAGGAGGAGCCTGGGCTGGGGCAGGGCTGTCCCAGTGCCCTGGACACATCCCAGAGCCCCAGTACTCACAGGAAGCTTGGTGAAGGCAGGATTGGTGACGTGTTTTCCAAAGGCATCTTCCTGGAATTGCAGCAGCTGCACCACCAGCCCAGCCAAGGTTTTGTTGGTAGGAGCATCTGCCTGAACGTACTGCAAGACAAAAAGCACAGGTCTGGTGAGGAGAGGGTGGCTGGTGTGTGAGTGAGGGCTGCCTGGAGCCCTGGGGAGCAGAGCTGCAGGATTTGGGATCCCTGAGGGGCTGGGAAGGGTGCAGGGGGGTTTGCATAGGAGCAGCACTGAGCACAAACATTTCCAAACTTTTGCACACCCAGCACTCACCTGTGGCTCCTCAGGGTTACAGACACGGATTAACCACCAGAGCTGATCCCAGCTCCTAATAAAGGAGCTGCCCACACACACACAGCTCCCTGCAGTAACTTCATAGCTCTAATCAACTCCTAATTAATCCTCAGAGCACCCCTTCGCTATAAATAGGATGTCCTGCACAGAGGGAAAAGCTGAGCCACACAAAGGCACTTGTGAGGGTTTGGGACAATCTGAGCAGCTCCCAAGGTTCTGCTTGCAGTAAAATTACACTGACATTGTGAATGTAAAATCACAGCATGGAGTATTAAACCCCTCCCACGGTGCTGAGTTTTTGTCACCCGTAATATTCAGTATTCACTCACTGGATGTCACCTCCTCGCTGTGCCAGACAACTTCCAAGAGGAGAACAAACATCACTTTTCCAGGTAGAACAAGGAGCAATTGGAGCTACCCCAGTCTCAGTTGGATAACTCTCAACCTTTGCTCTTCGCTCAAACCAGATTCCTCTAAAATACCTTAAAAAACCCGATTTTGAGACCCAGAACCCTCAAAGTTTTTAAGCTGTGGTGCCAAATAGCAGTCAAACATAACTGAGCTTTGCAAAGCATCAGCTCCAAAGACACCACAAAGACATTGAGTGAAGGGAAATCATAATTCCAGTGTCTGAATTCCAGTTCCACCCCGAGATGTGAGCTCCCCCAGCACTTTCTCAGGAGCAGACACATATCTGAGAAATTAAATCTTCCCAGCTCAAAGGACACAAATTCCCATGAGGCTCCAGAGTGCCCTGTTCTGTGTATAAATCCTGAACCAGAAACACGAGCCTGGAAAGAGCTGAAGGCTAAAATTTCAAAGCTGCATCTCAATTTGCCCTCTTCCCTCCCCCAGGAATTAATGTTTTAATTATAGCAAAATCACAGAGTATCCTGAGCTGGAAGGGATCCACAAAGATCACTGAGTCCAGCTCCTGGCTGTGCACAGGACTTTGGACACAGGATGGAGTGACTGGACAAGGGGGGACAGCTTCCCATGCCAGAGGGCAGGGCTGGGTGGGATGTTGGGAAGGAATTCCTGGCTGGGAGGGTGGGCAGGCCCTGGCACAGGGTGCCCAGAGCAGCTGTGGCTGCCCCTGGATCCCTGGCAGTGCCCAAGGCCAGGGTGGACACTGGGGTTGGGACAGTGGGAGGTGTCCCTGCCACGGCAGGGGTGGCACTGGGTGATCCCTGAGGTCCCTCCAAACCCAGTGTGGGATTTTATGAACCTCCTTGAAAAAAACAAATCTAGAAGGGGTGGCATCCTTGTAATGACTTCCTCTACGTTTCTTTTTCAGATATTTTCCTTCAGAGAAGAAGGAAGATTATATGAGAATACACCTTGCAAAGCCTATTCTTAGGCATGTGAACTTTTCCAGGCTATCATTCCTTTCCTGCAGCTCCCATCTGTACCTCTGGCAGGAGGCCCTGACAGCTGGAAGCTGCAAAGGAAGACAACCCCTTCTCATCCTCCTCTGCACTGCCACTATCCTGCAGATCCTTTTAATGAGGAGCCCATTACCTTGCCTCAGGTTCCCTGAACAATACAGAGAAAAACCCTTCAGAAAGGAGCCCAAGGCTCCCCTCCATCATTTCTGCATCCTAACGAGCAGCACAGAGAGATCTTTAAGCAGCAGAACACAGCAATTTCCCAATCAATTCACAGTGGGTTTGAGGGACCACAGAGGCATCAAGTCCAACAGATCTCCAGGTTTTCCCCTCATGTCCACAAAATGATCCTGCAGCAAATAAAGGTTTTTAAGCAGTCGGTTCCAGAGGACAGAATGATGCCCTGTTCCATAAGAGGATTTTGCTCTTGTGCTGAAATGCCAAAGCCCCACTGACACAGCAGACTTTTCCAACATTTCCACAATGATCAGAAACACGAAAGCACCCCCAGATCTCTAAGCAGAAAATGTGTGGCCAGCAAGCAGAGTGTGAGCAGCACAGAGGGAATCTCTGCAGCCAGAGCTGCACTGCAGCTGCCCTGAGAGCCTTTGTCACCACAGGGGACAGATCCACACGGGCTCTGATGTGGCACTGACCCCAAATCCCCACATGGCTCTGTGGGGAGCCCTCTGCTCACACCTTCCCCAAACAAAGGGCACTGCACTCACGGGGTGGCACGCAGCGAAGGGAAAACCCACACGAGAACGCTTTGATTTGGAACCCTTGCTCCTTTGCAAAGGTGAGAACACAAAAGGGCCGCAGAGAGAGAGAGAGAGAGAGAGAGAGAGAGAGAGAACACTCAGGGATCAAATCTGAGCTGCTCACGGGGAGGCTCTGCCGGGGACAGCAGGGCCACAAAGGATCCGGGACAGCCCTGGCTGTGGGGACAGGGCCTCGCTCCAGGGACAGCCCCTCACTGTGGGGACAGTCCCTCGCTGCGGGGACAGCCGGTGCTCCCAGCCACCCACGGCCCATGGAATCACTCCCTGGCCGAGCAGGCCAGCATGCAGCCATGCCCTGCTCTGGGATGGGGACAGACCCCCCTCCATGGTGCAAGGGGGTCCCAGCACCCAGCCCGTGCCCTGCCCCGGGATGGGGACAGACCCCTGCCCATGGTGCAAGGGGGTCCCAGCACCCAGCCTGTGCCCTGCTCTGGGATGGGGACAGACCCCTGCCCATGGTGCAAGGGGGTCCCAGCACCCAGCCTGTGCCCTGCCCCGGGATGGGGACAGACCCCTCCATGGTGCAAGGGGGTCCCAGCACCCAGCCCATGCCCTGCTCACGGCAGGAACGGGATCCCAGCTGTGCCTGCAGCCCCTCCAGCCCCACAGCCCCTCCCTGTGCATGGCCCGAGCCCCCAGAGCAGCCCCAGTCCCAGGGATGGGGACAGAGCCTGCCCATGGTGCAAGGGGGTCCCACTACTGCCCTGCCCCTGGAGCTCCCTGTGCCCGGATCCCCTCTAACCCAGCTTCCCACCTGGTCCTTAAACACCACCACACCCCCTCCCTGCCTCCCAAAAATCAACTTCTCCGGCCTTCTGTCTCAGAGGGACAGAGCTGTCAGAGCCACCAGAGCCCCCAGGCCAATGGATATGAACTGGGATATGAACACCTCGGGGAGCACAGGGGTAAGGCCAAGGCCAGGGCTGCACCCTTCATCAGGCAGGGGCTAAAACCCCTCCCAAACTACCTTGGAAAGAGGTTTGACAACAAATAACTGCCTTGGGACACCCATTTTAATATGAGGGATGTGGCTCACTGAGAAGGGAACTACCTAAACAACGCACAATGTTAGAGATAAATGAAATAAAAGAGAATTATAATAAACAAGATAAATACTTTTATTTCAGTTTTTCAATTTACTTTCAATTTGTTTTCAATTTTATTTCAATTTTTCAGTTTACTTCTGAATTGTGAATTTCTAAGTAACTATAGTGACATCAAGGTGTCCATTACAGTCTACCCACGTTACTCTGAACAAGGGATGGAGGGACAGGACACAGGGAACGGCTCCCACTGCCAGAGGGCAGGGATGGGTGGAGATTGGGAAGGGATTCCTGGCTGGGAGGGTGGGCAGGCCCTGGCACAGGGTGCCCAGAGCAGCTGTGGCTGTCCCTGGGTCCCTGGCAGTGCCCAGGGCCAGGCTGGAGCACCTGGGACAGTGGGAGGTGTCCCTGCCATGGCAGGGGTGGATTGGGATGGGCTTTAAGGTCCTTCCACCCCAAACCATTCCAGGATCCTGGGATTTCATTCCATTAATCTATCACATCCCCCAGGACTCCAAACCCACGGCATGAAGCCATTCCCAGCTCCCAGGGAAGCAAGGCTCCAACATCCCTGCTGCATCCCCACTGCCTGGGAAGGAGCTGGGCACCTCCTGCACCTCCCGATGCACAGAAACGACACAAACTGACTCCCAGACATCACACACACAAAAACAGGGAGTGGGAGGGAGCCTGGAATAAATAATTTCAGTATAACATTAACAACTTCATTTTCTTCATTATGTTTGGTGCCTGTCAATGAGTTTTTCAAGGTCCAGGGTGAGTCTTTCATATCACTACTGGAACCTCCCTCGTTCTTAATTCTACTCTGGAGACAGAGAACTCCCCAGCAGCTGTCATTTTCTAGAGACACAGAAAACTCTTCAATATTTATCTTGTCTAATCTAGAGACAAAATGAGCAGCTCTGTAAACACAATTCTCCAACTCTCCCTGCCCTTTGGGACCTCTGGATCCTTGAGCTCGGTGCTGCTCTTGGATTTTCTCCAACCAGTCCCCAGTGTCCCTGGAGCTGGACACACCAACTGCTGCTGACAGCTCCACCACTGAGATGTACAAACTTCTATTTTTAAGAGCATAAACTGGACAGAAGCCAGTTAAAATCACCATGTACCTCTCTGGAAGGAGCCATGCACCTACAGCATGAAAACAGGCACAAGATGGACCAGAGCCCATTTGCAGGACATCCAAAAGGGAATCAACCCCTCTCCCTGGAGGGTTATGGTTCCATGTTTAAGCACTGGTATCAACTTTGTTTTCCCAAATCAAAATTATTTTTTCCTCTTTTAAGAGGATTTTCACAGCAACATTCCAAAACTCACTCACCCTGTAAATCTCCTTAGCCTGGCACCTCCCAGAGGCACGAGAAATAAATATCTAACTTTTATAACCAATCTGAGTGGACTCTTGGCTGCCCAGGCAGTCCAGAGCCAGCCTGCCTGGGGTTTAGAGCCACAGCCAACAGCGCCCTGTGTTCCCCAGGGCACCCGGACCCTCCTCAGGGCAGCGCTGCCGCTCCAGGGATTTGCTGGGATCCCCGGGGTGCTGAGCCAGGGCAGGGAAAGGGAAAACCGCAGCTCCTGCAGAGCGCGGGGCAGCACAGCACCACAACCGGAACGAGCCAAACTGCAGAAATATTCAGTTACATTTCCCCGTCAGCACAAAGAGCTGGAGCTGCTGCTTCAGGCTGCACCCCACACCCCGATCCGACCTGGAACAACTGGAAAAACACACCCGAGCCGGGATGGCTTCACGCCACAGCGATCCGGCTCAGATTCCCGATCTCGGATTCTCTGCCACACAAAGAACCCGAGCAGCAGCCTGTGCTCATGCCGGGCACCAGGCCTGCCCGGGGCCGGCGGGATGGCCCCGGGACCGGGACCGGGACAAAGCGGGGATTCCGCACCGGCAGCACCCCCGGGCACCGCTCCGCTCCAACACGGCTCAGCCGAACACGCTGCAAAGTTACACCGGGCGGTGCTCGGGTGTCGAAATGAGTTATACAATCAGCACACCGAGAAAAAAACACCCAAAGAAAGCGAAGCAGGCGAGCGGAGCGAAGCGTGCGAGGAGCCCAAGGGCACCGGAGCGAGCAGCGCCGCCGCCGCAGAGCGACCCCGGAGCAACACGCGGGGCTTGGACGGGCTCGGACGGCTCCGGCAGCACCCAAGGGAGTCTGAGGGATTTTCCTCTTTTTTTCCAGACTCCCGACACCGCCGGG
>VXBR01007695.1:75618-103385 GCA_013400215.1 Cisticola juncidis | reverse complement strand
CTCGGGCCGTTGGGGCCGTTCCCTGCCCTCCGTTCGGGTCCCCGGGGGACGCGGGCAGCGCCGCAGCGCCGGGCCCGGAGCGCCCCGTGACGGCTCCGGCCGCCGCTGCGGGGTCGGGGATGGCACTGGAGTGTGGGAACGGGGAATGCCCTCGGGATTGTCACTGCTGCAAAAGAACGCTTAAAACTCGGGCTTGATGTCGTGTTTTGAACCGCTTTTTGTTGGATTGTGGAGCGTGGAGAGCACTTGGAGCTTAGAGAGATGCGAGGCGGTTTGTGCCAGAGGTTGTGACTTGAATCGTTTTCCCTCTGGAAATCGCTGTTTTGGTTTCAGTTTTCTCCCGTGAGCTGCATTTTGGAAATTTAGGGTATTATTATATTGGAACTTTTTGTCTCAGCCCTCATGCTTCTGTGTTCGGTGCTCTTTTCTCACCCTCCAGCACTATTAAAGTTATTATTTTCTCAGTAATTTCTGTATTCTTTGGGTCTTGGTTCCATTTGCCTTTCAGAAGCTGCTGAGTTTTATCTTGGAGTTCAGAGTGGGATGGTCTCATAATTGTTACATTCAAGCTGTTCAACAGAGCAAATTAACTCCCTGCTAAAGCTGAACCACCCGAAATTATTGTTTAATGAGCTGCTTCAGGTGTTGCCTGAGAAAAGGAATAAACCAGGATTTCTTTTTTCTTTCCTCTTTTGTACTTCATTCCTCATCACTTTTTTTTCTAGTGTGTTTTCAGGCAGTCCCTGAGTACTTTTATTTTTGGTCTTCAGTTCACTCATTCTCCCAATTTGTGTGGTGGATTGACCATGGAAGTCTCCTGAGATGGGAGTGTGGTGACACTGGAATTGTTTGCAGTAGTGGATTTGTTTTGGATGAACAAATAAATGCCCTCAGGGCCTCGTGAACCTGCCCTACCTGTGCAGCTGCTCCTTGAACACGTGGAGATCATAAATGTCATTTGAAAATCTCTTTCTGAGGTCAGTTCTGGGCCCTCAGCTTGTGATGTCTCGCTAGCTGTCCTCCTCCTTGGGCTGCTTCGTTATTAGCCTTGGATGCAAATATGGAAAAATCCATATTTTTCAGACCAAGGCCAGCCTCAGAAAGTCACTGCTAGATCCCCATTGTTATCTGTGGCTTCAGTGTTGGGGTTTGGGGAGCTTGGTCTTTTCCCCCTCATCCTGAGGCTGACGTGCCCCTGCCCTTGGGTTTGCTCCATCATTATTGAATTTGTGCTGTAGAACCACAGCAGGAGCTGGGCTGGAGCTCTGGGTCCCTTCCTGGAGCAGGGCAGGTTCCTGAGCAGCCCCTGCTCCTTCTCCTCAGCTGCTCCCACTGCTTTGGAGAAGCCCCCTTAGAGTCACTGGGTTTAAAGCTCTCGTTCAGCCAGGAGCTGCACGTGGGTTTTACTCTGTGTGTATTGAAATAGGCCGTGGTCAGGATTCCTGGGGATGGTTTAAAAACCCCCAAACTCCCCAAAAGCTGTGCTTGGTGTACTCCCAGCTGAACTGCCAGGTGGAACCTTCTGTCTCCCTCCATCTCTGCACTGGAACATGTCTGGGCTGATTCCTTGTGAAATGGATATTGTGGAGCCACAGGGCTTTTTTTCTTCCTTGGGATTTTTGATGTCTTGCAAACACTTTTGGATTTATTGCTTGACTTTATCATGTTTTGAGGAATTCTGTCTTTGATAGTTTGTCCTTGGTGCTCATTTGTTGCTTTTCCAGGGAGCAGAATTAGAGGAGAGAAACTGATGGATCTCCTGTGTCCTTCCTGAACAAGACTCTGGGCAGTTTTGTTTGTGCTCTGGTACCTGGGTGTTTTCACTGCTCAGATTTGTTGGGGTTTGGAGGAGGCTGGGCTACTCCAGCTGGGTGCTTTGTTGGTTTTGGGGTCTGGTTTTTGTGGTTTTCAGTGTAGCTTGGAATTACCCTGGACTTTCACAATCAAATTAAGCTAAAGCACTCACTGGCTTTGAGGAACTTTAATTAGTTAATTGGCTTCTTTGATAGCCCCACCCTGACTTGTCTGCTCTCCAAGACAGGCTTTTAATGTGCCTTCATGATGTCAGAGCTGTGGTTTGGGTATCGTGTGTGGCTCAGTTTGGGGAGTTTGTGCTCCCACTGACACAATTCCCACCCAAACTTCCATCCTTAGCTGTGGCTGATGTGAGCAAGGTGCTGAGAAATCCCATTTGGCAGGGAAGGGAGCATTCTGCAGGTGCAGTCCTGCAGTTTGGGGTTGTTTCTGTAAAGCTCCAAGGGAGGGATGGCTTCCTGCAGGATAAGATCCTTTCAGCTCTGGAACTGGGGCAGGAATGGGCTGAAGGTGATCCAGCAGCCCTTGGCACGGGCAGGATGTGCTGCTGAATGAAAACCCTGCACCTTGTCAGGGATTCCAAGCCTGAGCTTCACCAGAACAGGCTTTGTCAGTCACAGATCCTATTTTCCCTCCAGAGCAGATTAAATATTTAGTCTTCACCAAGGAGCCACCTCAGAATGTGAGAAACTGCCTCTGTCATTGGAAGTTGCACTTGGGGGGGCATTTAAAATGTACTTCTTGCTCCTCTTATCACAGAATTTCCCAGGTTATTGTTTGTGAAAGAGGAAACAACTGGAAGCCAAATAACCAGGCTGGTGCTGGAGATTTGCTTTTTGCTTTTCTTTTTAATTTAGTGAATTGAATGGTACATTTGGGAGTTGTGCTGCTGCTCCTCCCTCCCTTAGTCCCACCAGTGTGGAATGGAATAGAACTGCAGAGTGCCAAAATCTTGGACACTTTTCCAGTTTTCCTGAGGAGGCCAAAGTCTGAATATAGAGGAACTTGCTTGAGTAGATAGAAATAGCACATTTGCTGTATAATTACAGAAAATTGGCTTGTAGTTTTTCGTAAGGCTGAGACCATTTTCCTTCTCCCTTGGCCAATATGTAGAAGGTAATTCATGGACAAATCGAGTTCATAAATCAAATTAATTCCTGCAGTTCCCCTGGAGTTATCCAAGGCTACTGGAAGCATTTCTGCAGATCCAGGTGGTTCTTGTGTGGTTTGCAAGAAGCAGTTTCAAAGCTGAGTGTCACCAGTGACTCTCCTGTGCTGGGCTGTGGCCCAGGCTGCTGGAGGGTTTTGCTGGAGAGGGTGATGGGGTCAGCAATGGCTTTTTGTCCTCCTTAGCCAAATGTTCAAGGCTGGCAGTGTCAGGCCTGCAGTGGCACAGAGAGCTCTGCTTGCTCTGAATCCCCCATGGGTTCCCAGTTGCTCACTTCAGCTGGGCCCTCCTGGGACACCACTGTCATGAGCAGCTTCTCAGAGAGCATCTCTTCCACAGCCTGTGGGACAGAGCCTCTCCTAAATCCTGCTTGCCTTGAACATCTCAGGAAGTGCCCAAGGCCAGGTTGGATGGGCTTGGAGCAAGCTGGGATACTGGAAGCTGCCCCTGCCCATTTGTTAAATAAATGAATGGAGATCTCCAAGGGTCTTTCCAACCCAAACCATTCTGGGATTATCTGCAGTTCCTGTGTTTGTTCATGGTAACCCCAGAATCCGTTTCCAGCAGAAGGTGGTGGCACATCTGGGTGATGCTCAAGTGAGTGACTCCTCATTTCTCCTTGGATTTGGTGGCTCCGTTGGAAATTCCGGTTTCCGGTGGTACCAGTGATCTCTGTGCTGGCTTCTGATTCATTGCTGAAACTTCCCCTGAACTCCTGCAGGGATTTAGAAACCCTCTGCAAGGGAATGCTCCCCGCAGGGTGGTGTGCAGGGAGGGTACCCCAGTCCTGACTGCACTTGGAGTGTGTGTGGGATGAGGCTGGATGTGGGATGGGCTGTGCCTGCTGCTCCCTGTTCCCTGTGCTGCTTTTGGTTCCTGCAGGACTGTGCTGCCTGATTTACCTGTGAGCCCAGCAGAAACCTGTGTGTTTCCTCTTCCTCCTTGGCTTTCTGTGGGATTAGGGCTGCAGATTTCTCCCTGCAGTGAGCCTTAGTGGGAGTGTTGGAGCCTGGGAGAAGGGGCAGCTGCCCCTCTCCACAGCTGGAACTGAGAGCTCCATGTTTGTGAGGTGTAGGAACATCTGGAATTGTTATCACATTGATCTGATCTCTGCACCTGCTGCTGGAGAAGAAGGCTCTCCCAGCAGTGATGCAGGTGAGAGGAGCAGGAGCAGGAGCAGCTCCTTCACTGCCCAGACTGCTGGAGCTGGTCAGGGAGGAGCTGGGATAGGAGGGGGGTGTGACATGGCTCTGTCTGGGACCGTGGGATTGATTATTATTTTTTAAATTAGTGATTTGATCTGGTGATGAACATCCCCTCTCTGCTGAGGGGCATTTCCCTGTGGGAGACAGTCCCACCTGCCCTCTGTCCTGCTGCCTCTGGGCTGCTGTGTCTCTTCACTGTTGGCAGACTTTGTTCCAGGGTTTTTCTGGGCAATCCAGTGCTAAACCACATTCCCAGGCTCCAATCCAGCCTTCTCAGTCGTTTCAGGAAGAAGTCCTGGGGCATTTTTTCATGTTCCTACCGCTGCCTGGATCTAATGTGTCCCTTGTGAGAGCCTGGATTTAACCCATGGCTGGAGGTGGATGTTGCAAACACCCAAATTGTTCAAAGTTGTCACTGCTCAGTTGGGTTTTGATACTGAGGAGTGACAGAGCTGGTGGGGAAATGGCTCTGTGCTGAGCCAGTGGCTGGACACGAGCACAGGAGGCACAGCCCAGGGCAGGGATTGTCCCCTGTGCTGGCCCTGCTGAGGGACCCCCTGGGACCCTGGGGGCAGCTCTGGGCCCCTCCCAGCAGCAGAGCCCTGCAGGGGCTGGAGCGTGCCCAGGGAAGGGGCTGGGAAGGGGCTGGAGCCCAGGAGGGGCTGAGGGAGCGTGGAAAGGGCTGAGCCTGGAGAAAAGGAGGCTCAGGGGGACCCTGTGGCTCTGCACAGCTCCTGACAGGAGGGGACAGCCGGGGGGGTCGGGCTCTGCTCCCAGGAACAGGGACAGGAGGCGAGGGAACGGCCTCAGCCTGGGCCAGGACAGACTCAGCAGGAATTTCCCCATGGAAAGGGAGCTCAGGCCTTGGAAGTGCCCAGGGAGGTTTGCAGTGCCCATCCCTGGAGGTGTCCCAGGAGCACCTGGAGGTGGCACTGAGTGCCTTGGGCTGGGGACAGGGTGGGGATGGGCACAGGGTGGGTTCAGTGGTCCTGGAGGTCTCTCCCAGCCCGGGGATCCAGGACCTTGCTGATGCCTGCAGGTGCACCCTGGACCCTCTGCCTGCTCCTCTCCCCTCCCCGGCTCTGGAGCCGCTGCTGGAGCAGCCTCTGGACAGGCCTGCACAGGAACTGGGAGACATTCAGCTCCTCTTTGTTTCTTTTCCAGATTCCAGAGACCTACTAAAGGAATTTCCACAGCCTAAGAACTTGCTGAACAGTGTGATTGGCCGAGCCCTGGGCATTTCCCATGCGAGGGACAAGCTGGTGTACATCCACACGAATGGGCCAAGGAAAAAGGTAATCCCTGCTGCTGGGAGGGTGGTGCCCAGAGAGTGGGAGGGAGCCATGGAACTGCTGATCCTGGAAGTAACTTCCTAGAGAAAATCATAGAAGAGTTCCAGTTCCACTTAAAAATTGTGTGGTAATCTTTTAAACAAGGAATATTCTCACTTCTTCCTGTTTTTCCTGATCCTCGTGTGCTTTAAAGGTGTGTAAATGCAGGTGCTGTTCCTTTTTTTGTGTGGATATTTTTAAGTGACTTGCTGTATCTGGCCTTTCTCAGCAGAAAGACACAGAGTCTGTGCTTAAAGGTGTCCTACTACCTTAGAAAATTAGAATTTAAAAGCTGTATCTTAGCCCTTAGGAACCCTAGATTTGACTGTAGATTCCAGTAGAACAAATTCCAAAGCCTAAAATGTCCAATTGTGACCAGAAAAGAGGAGTTCCTTTGCAATGGAGGGAGGCTTCTAACAGTACTTAAGAACAGCAGAAATCCAGGCTCTTTGTTTGTGAAATGAAGCAGAAGAATTCCAAGCAAACAGTTTTCCAGGTAGTTTGAGCTGTCACTAGGATGCCCGAGGCCCAAATCCGGGTCTGGGCAATGAACTGAGCTGGAATTCTTCCCTAATGGTGCTCCTTGGTCAAGGCTTTGCCCCTCCTGTCACACCAGCTCTCATTCCAGAGCTGAAAGCCCTTTCCAGCTGAAGTTTAACTGTAACCTACATTCCAGGAAAAGATTCAGTTCTGATGCATTAACATTTTCCAATAACATTCTGTCTAAAATTTCCCAGACAGTTTTTATTGCCACATCCTTTTTAAGCATCCCTGGATTTTTGGGGATACATTAGTAATGGTACTTTAGAGTTCTTCATTATTTGTGTTTGTTTTTCTTGCTCTTTCTCAAGCAGCAGTGCAGTTTCCCAATGTAAAATCTGGAATACCATAGCCAGTGCCTCATCCCTAAAATTTGGAATACCCCAGGCAGTGCCTCATCACTTCAGTTTGCGTAATTGGTTCCCATTCTTGCCAGCACTTAAATAGATTAATGTGGAGAGTAACTTCAGATTAAAACAAAAAACTAAACCAGGAAAACAATAAAGGAGATAAAGGAGCCCTGGGAAAAATGAGGCTCACAAAGATAAAACAACCCAGGAAATGTGGACAGGAGGGCAGGTGAGAGCCTGGAGAGCTCTTGTTGGACGTGAGCAGGGGGTTTGTGAGCTCTTGGTGTTCCTGAGACCCTTTTTTCCCAGCAGGTCTGTGCTTTCCAGGCAGAGCCCTGAGGCAGGATCCACAGCAATTCCCACCCAGGAGCCAGGCTCAGGGCAGGGAGGCAGCCAGGAGGTGCTGGGGGGTCAGGAGCTGTGCTGCAGCCTGGGGATGGGGCTTTCCCAGCAGATCCACTGCTCCCTTTTATCTGTGCTGCAGAGGCAGAGAAAACTCCCATGGCATTTCCCTCTCGGAGCCCTGTGGCATCTGCAGGGCCGGGAGCCGAGCGAGCTCTGGATCTGGAGCCCTTTGAAGTGGCAGAGTTCAGCTCTCAGCATTCTCTGCCTCTGCAGGTTTCAGTGCTCCCTCTGGGGGCTGTGGTGGGGCTGCCAGTGCCTGTGCTGGGCTGGGGCTGCGTGCTGGAGTCCCTGGCAGCTGAGGCAGTCCTGTGCTGCTCCCATTGCAGTGGGGAGGCCCTTGGGAAGGTGTCCTTGCTGTCCGTCTGCTCCAGGGCATGCTCTGGCCGCTGCAGTGGGCAGCCCTGGGATGGAATTGTCCCTGCAGTGACCTCCTGGCATCTGTCCCTCGGAGCTGGCACGCTGTGACCCCACAGCTGTGCTGGACCCCAGCCCTGCAGCTCCTGGGGGGCTGGGGCACCTCTGTGCCCTGCTCAGCCTTTCCCTTCAGCCCCCCTGAAGGGACCTAGGCAGTGCTGTGTTCAGTTTTCTCCTGTATTTATCCTCTTTGCCTGGAGTGCAGAGATGGTTGCAGTGCCTGTGCTCTGGTGGAGGGGAGAGCTTGCCCTGCTCACCCTGTGGCTCTCCTTGCCTTTCAGAAAGTCACTCTCCATATAAAGTGGCCAAAAAATGTGGAAGTGGAGGGCTATGGGACCAAGAAGATCGATGCGGAGCGGCAGGCGGCGGCGGCGGCGTGCCAGCTCTTCAAGGTGAGCTCTGCTGCCCAGCCTGGCCAGGCTCAGCCTGCAGGGTGCAGCCAGCCTGGGCTGGCCATGGGAGCTCCTTCTCTTCCCCTGTGCACTCCCTTCGTTGGCCCCTCTGTTAGTCAGGGGTAGAGGGTGAAGTCATGAGTCTGAAATCATTTGAGTTTAAAATCCCACTTGCTTCAGGTAGTCCTGGTCTTTGTCCCTTTTGCCCTGGTCTTAATCAGCTCCTTAGGCTCAGCATCTACAGCGAGTAGAGTTACCCTGAGGTGGATTGCTGGTCACTAACTCCCACTTCTGCCAGTGCAGCTGGGTGTGTTTGCATGTGCAGGACCTTCAGAGCCTCCTCTTTCCTCTCCATCAAAGCCAAAGTGGCAATTACATGTTGTAATTTACTATTACTCTACAGTTACACTTTGTTTGGCACTTCTTTATGGCTGGAAATGGGTGTGTGCACCCAATATCAAACAGGCACAGTAAAACTATAAAGGTCACTCTTGAAGGTGTTTTACAGCTGAGAAAAAGGTGCAGGTTTATCTCCAGCTCTGTCCCTGTCTGCTCTGTTTACCTTGAACAAGTGAGACTGTTTTTGGAGTTTCTTGTTGATGGGAACAGGGATATCTCTGTGCTCAGGAGAAGGTGCTGTGGATGCTGTGGCTTGTAGATCAGAATGCTGTGTGAGGAAATAGCCAGCCTTCAGAAATTCAGGAGGGCAGTGAGCAAGCTCAGCTTCTTCAGCTGCTTAAGCTGATCCTCTAATCTGTGATCAGCAAAACTGGTTTCACTCACTGACTTCATTCCCCCTCACTCAGTCAGCATTCACATCCTGCTTTTATCCTCTCTAGTCCAGCTCCCCGCTTTCTTTGAGACCCTGGAAATTTTCAAAGGAAGAAAAATAGCCTACTAATACATTTTCCCTGAATTTTGGAAAGGGCTGAGATGTACTTTAGAACTTAAACCAAAACCCAACCCCTTGAGACCACAGATTGAACATGCAAAGCTTTCTTTGCCAGCTGGAAACTGGAACCTGGCAGAAGAGCCTTGTGATGGGAGGCCTTGTGTGATCACAGCTATAGAAAGAGCTACAGGTGCTGCCTTAAAAAGCCATCAGTTCAGGAAAATTAATGGTGTCTAATTAGTGCAGAAAGTACAGAGGCTTTGAGTAGAGCAGCGAGCCAGGTGAACTTTGGTGTCTTAGGCACTCTCACAGCACTAAATAATATAGCTTTTTCTAATACAGGGCCATTAAGGGCATTAAATGGCCTAAAGCTGTAACTTTTGATTTATTAAAATTAAAGCTAGAACTTACTGCAGTAGTCTGGTAATTTCAAAATGGTGTGTGCTGCACTCTGGGTCTGTCTGGAGCTTCCTGCAAAGTTCAGTCCTAAATGGTGATGGTAGGAGAGTTTTAATTACTGCAGGCTTGCTTCAGAACCTGATGGATTAGGGAAATTTTCCTGCTGCTTCCACAAATAACTGTTGGTGGGAAATGGAAGGAGATGAACCATTCCCTGAATTCTCACCCTGTATTAGCCCAGATTATGCTAGTCCAGACCAGCCTTCCCAAAAAGATGCATTTCCTGCTCCGAGGTTGGTTTCAAAACTTGAGGGTGCTAAATACAGCCAAGAGTTTGTAAAACCCCAATAAATGCTGGCCCACCCAAGGGCCCATTAACCCCAATAAATCCTGGCGCACCCATTCCAAGGAGCTTTGTGGGGCTGAGAGCCATACCCAAGGGGAAGGCAGGGGCCACATTCCCCTTGGGACAAAGCAGTGGTGGGGAAAGGTCAGAGCTCCTCACAGCGCCTCTCCTCGCTCTCTGCATGGGGAAGGAGGGCTGCTCCTGCCCCTGCCCAGCAGGGTGTGGATCCCAGAGCTGTCCCCTGAACTGTCCCCTGTGTCCCCGCAGGGCTGGGGGCTGCTGGGCCCCCGGAACGAGCTCTTTGACGCGGCCAAGTACCGGCTGCTGGCCGAGCAGCTGGGCTGCCCCGTGCGTGGGGAAGGGGAGCTGCTCCTGCCCCTGCCCAGCAGGGTGTGGATCCCAGAGCTGTCCCCTGAACTGTCCCCTGTGTCCCCGCAGGGCTGGGGGCTGCTGGGCCCCCGGAACGAGCTCTTTGACGCGGCCAAGTACCGGCTGCTGGCCGAGCAGCTGGGCTGCCCCGACGAGCGCTGGTGCTCCGAGGGCAAGTGGCGCTCCAAGTCCGGGCCCTCGCTGGCTGACCTGTCCACCTGCTGGCGCCGCATGGAGCCCGACGACGCCATCCAGCCCATGGAGCAGGGCAGGCTGCCCAAAGCCATGAGGAGGGAGGAGCTGGAGGAAGGGGAGCTGGAGGAGGGCGAGCTGGAGGAGGAGGCCATCGATGTCTCGGATTACCTGCCCATGGCACACCAGGACGCCCGGACCCCGGGCAGGGACGCCAGGTGGGTCTGCCTGGGGGTGCTGAGGGCACAGGGGAGGGAGGGCTCTCCTGTGGCTGGAGGGGCTGGAGTTGTACCAAAGGAACAGTGGAGCAGCCTGGTCTCGTTCCTGGCTGCCATCCAGGGAATGCACAGACTTCTTCCCTGCAGCTCTGTCCTGATGCCAGTCTTGTTACCTGCCTGATTCTTCTGTGCCTAAAGCCATTTCCAGCCCCAGAAATGGTGCATGTGCACTTGCACCAGGTTTTGACCACCCTGGTTTTGAAGGCAATGTTAAATCTGCTCCCTTCCATCCCCATAGCTGCCTCCTAAACTTTATGAGCACAAATTGTGGATTTTTAATAGGCAGCCGGAGCAAGATCTGTAGGAGATGTAGGTGATGGTGGTTATTTCTGTGATGTGGTTTTTAAATTCAGAATTGTTGATTAATTCATCTGTTTTGATGTGTTGATGCCATCTGGTTTGTAGCCTTGGTGTAAAGGTTTGATCACTCTGTTGCAGGTGGATTTACTGGGCTGGGTGGGTGTGAGTGACAGATTTTAGTGGCAAGGGACAGCTGGACTCTGCCCATGCCCAGAACTGCTGTAACTGAGCCATTTCAGAGCTCAGCAGCACTCCTGGAGCGAGGCAGGTCTGAGCACAAGTGGGATTTTGTACACCCAACTGTCCTGGTGTCCCTGCAGCCGAGGAGGGGGCTCCATTGAGATGACAGACGACAACACCGCCATCCGTGCCCTGACACAGTTCCCACTTCCCAAAAACCTCCTGGCACAAGTGATTCAGATCGCAACCTCCTCCTCCACAGTCAAGGTAAGGCACTGTCTGACCCCCAGGAGGAAGCTCAGAGGCTCCAGATGGGATCACTTGGATGGGATCACATGGGATCATCACAATGGGATGCTTTCTTTGGGCAGCAGAACTGGGGAGAGAAGGGAAGTTAAAACTAGGCCTAGAAAGTGTGAACAGCAAAGAAATGACTCTGTGATGAGAACTGAGGGAATGTCTAGTAGAGCCATGAGGAATGTTGCTCCTGAGGCCAGGGCAGAGGAGGAGCTGCTATCTGAAGGAAGGAGCTATTTCCTAAGGTTTCCTTTCCCCAAATATCTGCCTGGCACACAAGTTTGTGTTGCTGGGAGCGATGTGTAACTCCTGTGCTGATAGAATCTTTCCTCAACTCGATTCTTGCCCATATCCAGTGATCCTCCTTCCTGGGATGTGTCACCCACCTCCCAGAGCTCGTGTGCTCAGCAGAAAGGAGCTCAGTTCCACCCTGAGGCTCTCGGGGTGTTCCCCACAGTTGTCTGCTCTCACTTTGGCTTTCACAGTGCCTTGTAAGCTGGGGGTGGAGTTCAGTGCAGTAACCTTCTTCTAGTGCCCCATTTAAAAAAAATCCAACAAAATCCAACAAATCTAGCAGAAAAACTTAGAGTGCAAGGACCAGAGGGCCACACGAGGAGTGGCTGAGGTCACTGGGCTGGTTCAGCTGGAGCAGAGCAGACTGAGGGCAGAGCTCAGCAGGGGCTGCAGCTCCTCCCAAGGGCCAGCTCCAATTTCTGCTCCCTGTGTCAGGACAGGACCCAGGGAACAGCTGGAGTTGTGCATGGGAGGGTCTGGGTGGTCTCTCCAGGCCCAGGAGGGGTTGGGTGGTCTCTGCAGGGCCGGGGAGGGGCTGGGTGGTCTATGCAGGCCCAGGGATGGCCTGGGTGGTCTGTGCAGGCCCAGGGATGGCCTGGGTGGTCTGTGCAGGCCCAGGGATGGCCTGGGTGGTCTGTGCAGGCCCAGGGATGGCCTGGGTGGTCTGTGCAGGCCCAGGGATGGCCTGGGTGGTCTCCAGGCTGTCCCTGAGCACAGTGCCATNGGGAGGGGCTGGGTGGTCTATGCAGGCCCAGGGATGGCCTGGGTGGTCTGTGCAGGCCCAGGGATGGCCTGGGTGGTCTCCAGGCTGTCCCTGAGCACAGTGCCATCCTGCAGGAGTACATGCAGTTCCGCACGGTGGGCACCAAGACCAAGATCTGCAAGCTGACGCTGCGCTGGCCCTGCCCCATGACCTTTGCTGCCAAGGGCCGGCGCAAGGTGGAGGCCGAGAACAAGGCAGCAGCCCTGGCCTGTCAGAAGCTCAAGGTGAGTGCCCCTGGCTCCTCCATCCCCTGGGATGTGCCTGTGGATGCAGCTCCTTCTGCCCCACTCACTGGCTCTGAGCCTGACACAGGATGCTGGCAACTTCCTGATCTTTGCTTTCATCATGGGCTAATGCTTGATTAGCTCATGCTTAATAAACATGTATTTGCAAACTTTGGGATTCACAGCGTGCCAGAACCACAGCAAGGGACTCAACAAGAAGGCTTTGCAGTCATGGCTGCTGTTCCTCTGATGGGCCTGTTTGAGAACTTGCAAGTGCAGTGTCAGGGCAGGTGGTTGGTTCTGGTGTGTCTGGTTCTCCACAGTGGGAGAGCCAAAGTGGGATCATGTCTGGTTTCCTGCTGTGGCAAGAGAAGCAGGAATTGATGGATTTGGGATGGCAGGGAATTGGCCTGTCCAAACGTGGGCTCGGAGTGCTCTGTATCCCAGCCCCTGGTGTGAGCAGCCTGAGAGCTGCTGGTGTTGTTTGGCTGTTCCCTGCAGAGCCTTGGCCTGGTGGACAAGAACAACAACCCCCTGAGCCACGCCATGTACAACATGACCTCCCTGCGGGAGCTGGGCGAGAACCAGAGGAAGCCCTGCCACATCAAAGTCCCCGAGGCCACCCTGCGCAAGATCGAGAACTACCTGAACCACGTAAGGCTCAGCCCCAAGGATCCCCTGGGCCTGATCCCATTTCACTTCAGGAACTGCATGTGTTTGAAAGCTTCCTGTCAAAATGCTGAGGGAATTCATGGTTGGATTGTTGCCACAAAACCTGATCAGTCCCTGCTGCCCTTTGGGGTGGGGAGACCCTTTCTGGGCAGAGGCCTTCTCTTTTGGAAGATTCTGGGATTCTGAAGGTTGAATCCAAAAGTTGTGATTGCTTAAAAGTTCAGTGACTTTTAATCCCGTTAACGTCTGGGCCAATGCTTTGATTTGTGTTCTAGACAATTCCTGACCTGTTGCTCCTTGTAGTTCTTCCTGTGGGATGTGGGACTTCTCCTTTTTCTTTTGCCAAGACAGAATATTTCTGGCTTAGCCAAAAGCTTGTGTTTTGCATAAGTTATGTGTCTGTGTGGTGGTGTAACTTGATCGTTTCCAAAAGTTGCCTTTGAGGGGCTGTTGGAGAGCTGAAGTTAGTGGCCTGTGCCTGTGGGTTCAGGCAGCAGCATTAATACCCCTCCTGGAATAGGGAATGCAGCAAGGAACACACAGGGGGCTGCCCAAATCAGTTCTCATTTTAAATAACCTCAGCTCAGAACACGACTAAGATGTGAGAAGGCCTTGGCAGAGCCTTGGCCAAGCCAGACTGGCCGAGTCTGTTCCAGGCACTTTTTCTTTCTGTCCTTCTCAGGACTGGTACTAACCTTGCTGTCCTTCCTCCCCCTCTCAGTACCCCGTGGACATCAGGGAGTCCCGGCCCCGCATCGCTGACGACATGATGAACCTGACCAAGGAATCGGGTGCCATCAGCGACGCCATCACGGGCAAGACCTACATCCCCATGCTGGAGGCCGAGGAGGTGCGCCTCAGCCAGAACCTGCTGGCCCTCTGGAAAAGGAGAGGAGCCTCGTGGCAGGAGAGCCACCCGCTGCCCGTGGACCCTCACAAGGACACCATCCTGTCGGCCATCGAGCAGAACCCGGTGGTGGTGATAGCGGGGGACACGGGCTGCGGGAAGACCACGCGCATCCCGCAGCTGCTGCTGGAGCATTACATCCTGGAGGGGCGCGGCGCGCGCTGCAACGTGGTGATCACGCAGCCGCGCCGCATCAGCGCCATCTCGGTGGCGCAGCGCGTGGCGCAGGAGCTGGGGCCCAACATGAGGAAGAACGTGGGCTACCAGGTGCGCCTGGAGAGCAAGCCCCCCGCCCGGGGAGGGGCCCTGCTCTTCTGCACCGTGGGCATCCTGCTCAGGAAGCTGCAGGGCAACCCCAGCCTGGAGGGCGTCAGCCACGTGGTGGTGGACGAGGTGCACGAGCGGGACGTGAACACGGATTTCCTGCTCATCCTGCTCAAAGGCATCCAGAAGCTGAACCCCGACCTGCGCCTGGTGCTGATGAGCGCCACGGGGGACAACCAGCGCTTCTCGCACTACTTTGGGGACTGCCCCGTGGTCAAGGTGCCGGGCTTCATGTACCCGGTGAAGGAATACTACCTGGAGGAGATCCTGGCCAAGCTGGGCCGCCACCGGCACCGGCACTACGAGATCAAGGTGGGTGTGCAGCGAGGGGAGCCTGTGCCCCGTGGCTGGGGCACTGCCTTCTGGCCCATCAGCAGGGGGACAGTTCAGGGCTGCTCCTGCTTCCCTGTGGTTGGACACCGTTGGCTTGGCTTTAACTCCATGCCAGTCCTCCTGATGTGGTCAGCCTAGTAGAACCCCAGAGTGCTGTGACTGAATTATGCATAAAGATGACTTTGCATTGGGGTCAAGTTGCTTTTGTCTGCCGTTAATGGGAAGTTTGATGTTTGAGTAGGCTGAGGGCTCATTGCTGTGTGTACACAGACACAGAGCTGCATGTTTGCACACCCTGGGCTGGCATGGTTGTGGCTTTCAGCACTGTTACCTCGGTGCTCACCGTCCTGCATGACTGAATTCCCTGACTGCTGCTTTCTGCAGCTGCTCTGACTCTCTGGAAAATGCCCTCCAGATGTGTGCTGTGCTCTGGGTAATCCTACACCAGTGGTGGCTCCTGCAGTCACAGAGGTTGGCAGGCATCTCCAGACGTGTTCTGGTCCAACCAGCTGGTCTGGAGTCTGCCAGCCCATTTTTCCAGCCTGGAGAGATCCCTCCCTGTGGCTGAGCAAGTGTCTGGAGGAGACAGCCACTTCTCCAGTCCTGGATCATCAGCAAACTTGTTTGGGGTATCCCACTGCCTCCAGGGCATTCTTCCTGATTCTGTTGTGGCAGGGATTTTATCTGAGCTTTAATGATCCATTCCAAATTCCTGAGAGATGCAGAATCTGCTGCTCAGAGCATGATGGGTTTGAACTCCCAGGTGCAGGTGGCAGTTTTGTCCACAAAAACCCCGTGGGAATTCTGTTACTTGGGAGGTGCTGTTCAGCAGAGGTGCAGAGGTCTGGACCGTGGGAAGGGACTGTGCATTCTCCCTGCACAGCAGGAAAACCAGCAGTGGTTGTGCCCAGAGCAGGCTCCTGGCCCCATCCTGGTCAGGCAGTCCCAGTGCAGGCGTTCACTGCCTGCAGGAGGGGCTGTGGGGTGCCCTGTGCTGATTCCCCTGTCCTGTTCTGCCCAGCAATCCGACGATGAGTGCGTCCTCGACCTGGACCTGATCACCGACCTCGTGCTGCAGATCGATGCCCACGGAGAGCCAGGTGGGTCCTGCCTCCCCGAGCTCTTCCTCTGCTGGGGGAGAGAAAGGGAGCCCCTGCAGAGCCTTTGCAGAGACACCACGAGGCTGAGCCTCTCGTGCAAGGGCTCCTTAAGTTCTGCTGATACAGGTGATGCTGAGCCATGTGGCACGAGCAAATTCTGAGTCTTCTGCTAAGACAGGGCTGTATTCATCAGTGCCCTGGGCAGCTGTTCAGGACTTGTCTGTGCTCCAGCACTGGCAGCCTTGTGCTGCACAATTACCTTTTGTATTGGAGCCCATCCCTGTCAAACACCCTTGCCTGGAAAGTGAAGTGTTTGGGAAGAAGGCAGGGCTCTAAGGTGACTTCTGAGAGATTTAAGTGTCCCAAAGCTCATGGGTATTCCCTGTCAAACTCCTGGTTGCTCTCTGCCCTGGAAATGTCTCCAGCTGGGGAAAGCACTGGGGTTTGGAGGCTGTGTGTTCTTAACTCCAGTGTGTTGCAGGTGGGATCCTGTGCTTCCTCCCTGGCTGGCAGGAGATCAAAGGGGTGCAGCAGCGGCTGCTGGAGATGCTGGGCTCGCAGAACAGCCGCTACCTCGTCTTGCCAGGTGAGAGGGCAGGGCCAGCCCCTTCTTCCCAGGATTCGGGAGAATCTGGGACAGTTGGCTTCATGTGCCCTTCAGCTTTGCTCTGATGAGCTGGTGAGCTTTGATGTCCCAGCTGTGTAATGGTCTGTGGTAAGTGTGAGTAACTCCTCCTAGCAGAGGCTGAGTAACTCCTGTGTGATCAAAGAGAGTGGCTTTCCATTCGCCTGCAGCAGTTTGGAGTTGGGCAAGGGGAAGGCAGCTCAGCTCTGCACTGCTGCAGCTGCACGCTGAGCCTGCACACAGGAGCTCTCAGGACCTGTTCCGTGGGATGCACGTGGACTCCAGGGCTCAGCTTTGATCAGGGAATTTAGCATTCCTCGCCCCAGGAGGAAATTTACTACAAAGGCCAGTTTCGCTCTGCAAAGCTCTTCAGGGTTTTGGCATTTTCTGTTTGTTTTTTAGCAGCTCTGCCTGTTCAGTGCCAAACCAGGCCAGGCAGGAGCAGAGCTCTGAGCAGCTGGGCTGTTCATAAGTGCAGGTGTAGTTTAGTGGAAAGGGCCTCCTCTCCTCTGCTGGGAATTCCTGCATGGAGCTGAGCTGTGGCAGGGCAGAGCTGGGATACAGGACACACAGGGGCCTTGCTGAGAGCAAATCATCAGAGTGGGCTGATGGGGCAGTGAGAATTTCCATTCTCCTGCCCCTTTTGAGGAGGGACAGCTGCAGGACTGGACTGTGGGAGGAGTGGGATTTCTGCCAGGGCTGTTCCTGGAGTGCCACCAGGCTCTGGGACAGGAGGTGAGCAGAGCCACAGGTTGAAGCAGCTGAAATGGGGCCTTCCCAAATGACTTGTGGAAAGTTTTCCTGGGGTCTGGCTGGCAGGAAGCTGCTGGCTGGTGTCCCCATTTCTGCCCCCCGTCTCCAGAGGTGACAGTACAAGCTCAGCTGGGCGGGTCTGACTGTGGTTTGATTCCCCAGTGCACTCCAACATCCCCATGATGGACCAGCAGAACATCTTCCAGAGGCCCCCCCCGGGCGTCAGGAAGATCGTGCTGGCCACCAACATCGCCGAGACCTCCATCACCATCAACGACATCGTGCACGTGGTGGACAGCGGCACGCACAAGGAGGAGCGCTACGACCTCAAGACCTGTGTACTGCTGCCCTGCTGCCCCTGCCTTCTCTGGGACACTGCACACAGGGCTGTGCTCAGAGGGACCTCTGAAGTGCCATTAATGGCATGATGGAGCTGTTTCCCATTTGGCCCATGGGCCACAGGCATTGTTGTTTGGAGAGAGTGTTTGACTCCTCATCAGTGTTTGCTATGTCCAAGCTCTGGGCCAGGCTCCCCATCAAATTCTGAGTTTTTCAAACAAATTGAAGGCAAATCCTACTCCCTTCCCAACTCTGTTTCACCACAGAACACTGGTAGCTTTTCTGTTTGCCTTTAGCCTTTTTCTGTGATTTTATCAAAACCCTCTTGCTGGCCCCAGCAGGGCAGCCTGACCTGTTACATCCTGCTGTTGTTTCCAGCTCCCCTGGCCCAGTCCCTGTTCCTCAGCTTTCCGAGGGGGGTCAGCTGCCCCCAGGCCCATTCCTGGCAGGGCTGGGCCCTGATCCTGGGCAGGCTCTTGTTTGTACAGCTTGGTAACAAAGGGAAGGCAACTGTGCTGCTGGTGGTGTTGGGAAGAGGAATTCTGGCAGCATCCCCCTGCCCCTGTCCTAGATCATCTCCCAGGGCCAGGTGGCCATTCACAGCTTGGAGCAGTTCTGGTTTAAACCCAGCCCTTTGGTGTTTGCCCAGTTTTATGGCAGTCCCGGAGGCAGGGCAGGGCTGAGGAGCCCTGGGATGAGGAGCCCTGGGATGAGGAGCCCTGGGATGAGGAGCCCTGGGATAGGTGTCCAGCAGGTGGCATCTGGGTCCCATCCACACAGCCCTGGAGCTGCTGCTGGACAGAGCCCGGCACTGCAAGAGGAGGAGAGTGGGAGAGGCTTCCCTGCCCTTTGGGACCCTGCATCATTCAGGAGAGTTCTCCTGGCTGGCTGGGAGGATGGCAAAGGGAGGAACTTTGGATATGGGCCTGGAGTGATGGGACAAGAGGGAAGGGCTTCCCACTGCCAGAGGGCAGAGTCAGATGAGATGCTGGGAAGGAATTCTTGGCTGTGAGGGTAGGGAGGGACTGGAATGGATTTTCCAGAGCAGCTGTGGCTGTCCCTGGATCCCTGGCAGTGCCCCAGGCCGGGCTGGATGGGGCTTGGAGCAGCCTGGGACAGTGGGAAGTGGCCCTGCCACGGCAGGGGAGGAATGGGCTGGGCTTTAGGGTCTCTGCAGCCCAAACCATTCAGGAATTCTGTGGCTGGTGCAGGGCAGAGTCGTGGGCGCTGACCCTCCCTGTCCCCCAGGTGTCCTGCCTGGAGACCGTGTGGGTGTCCCAGGTCTGACCCTCCCTGTCCCCCAGGTGTCCTGCCTGGAGACCGTGTGGGTGTCCAAGTCCAACGTGGTGCAGCGGCGCGGGCGCGCCGGGCGCTGCCAGTCGGGCTTCGCCTACCACCTGTTCCCGCGCAGCCGCCTGGACAAGATGCCCACGTACCAGGTGCCCGAGATCCTGCGCACGCCCCTGGAGAACCTGGTGGTGCAGGCCAAGATCCACATGCCAGAGAAAACGGTGAGCACTCACTGCTGTGGGCACAGGGCCCTGCAGGAGCAGGAACAGCCCAGAGCGCCGATTGCCTGAGCTCTTGCTTTGCTAAACTGCTGCTGTCCAGGGAGTTCAAACAGGAAATGTGTTCAGCCCTGAGGTTACAGAGTGTGTCTGGAAGCTTGAGGGAATGGAGAGCGCTGAGCTCACATCCCTGGGGGCAAACAGAGACCTGTGCTGCAGTCTGGGTTCCCGAGGGCCCTCTCACCTGTATGGGAACCAGGCTCACTTCCTCCCTTCTCCCTTCCCCTGCTGTGTTGCAGGCAGTCGAATTTCTCTCCAAGGCTCTGGACAGCCCTGACATCAAAGCTGTGGATGAAGCCGTGATCTTGCTGCAGGAGATTGGTGAGTTAATTCTGTGTCCTGGAAACCTGTTTGCTATCTCAGCATGGGAAGTGGGACTTGGCACAGGCTGCTGTGGGGCAGACTGGGCAGGACTGTCCCTGCATGGGGACAGCAGTTGATAGTGACTTCCCCAAACCACATGGCCTGTGCCGTTTAATTTCCCACAATGCTTTGCTTAAAAATTGGGGATAACATTAGAAGGTTAAAAAAAAAGGGGAAGCAACAGAAAGAAGGGAAGGGGTGACCTGCAGTTCAGAGGTGGGTGACAGGGAGGAAGGGAAGGGGTGATCTGGAGTTCAGGCTGGGCCTTGTTGATGGTCCTGTGGCTGTGACTAAGCTCAGCTAGACCTGGGGGGTTCTGGGGGCTATTGCAGGCCCCTGTGCCTCTGCTGGAGGCCACCCCAACCCTTCCCAGCCCTGGCAGTTCCCACATCCCCCTGTTGGCCATGCTGGAGCTGATGGATGTACCCGTGGGTGCCTGTCCCACAGGGGTGCTGGACCAGCGGGAAGCCCTGACCACGCTGGGCAAGCGCCTGGCTCAGATCTCCACGGACCCCCGGCTGGCCAAGGCCATCGTGCTGGCCTCCATCTACCGCTGCCTGCACCCCCTGCTGGTCATCGTGTCGTGCCTGACGCGCGACCCCTTCAGCAGCAGCCTGCAGAACCGCGCCGAGGTGGACAAGGTGAGCGGCCCCCGGTGCAGGGGGAGCAGGGGAGGGGACGGTCCTGGGCTCACGGGTGTCCCTGCCCCAGGCCAAGGCCGTGCTGAGCCGGGAGAGCGGCAGCGACCACCTGGCCTTCGTGCGGGCGGTGGCGGGCTGGGAGGAGGTGCTGCGGCGCAGGGACAGCCGCGCCAGGGACAACTACCTGCAGGACTACTACCTGTACGGGCCCAGCCTGCGCTTCATCAACGGTGAGTCCGGCTCCTGCCCTCCCTGCCCCGGGGCTGCTGCACAGCCAGGGTGTGGGGCACAAACGGGCCCTGCTGGGCCCCGTGGGACCGTACAGGACAGGTCTGTCCCAGCCCGGGCTGTGTGCTGCCCTGCTGAGGTGACTCATTCCATGGGGAAAGGAGAGAATGAATCTCATCCCTGGGGCTGTCTCCTCCCTCCAGGCCTTGTCAAGCAGTTCTCTGAGAACCTCTACGAAGCCTTCCTGGTGTCGTCCCCATCCGACTGCACCATGCCCTCGTCCGTGTGTAACCAGTACAGCGAGGAGGAGGAGCTGGTCAAGGGCGTGCTCATGGCTGGGCTCTACCCCAACCTCATCCAGGTACTGGCACTGCCATCGCTCCCTGGGGATGGCTGTCACAGCAGGGGCACTGGGAAGTGCTGAGATGCCAGAGAAGCTTCTCCTCTCTTGGGAGTGAGTGTCCAAGCAGGCATCCTGCCCTGGGCTCCGGGCTGTGTTCCAATGCTGTCTCTGTCACTCATGAGCAGTGGCCACCCCAGCTCACGTGGGTCTGTCCATGCTTAGGTTCTCATCACTTGGTTTGGGAGCCACTGAAGGGGCATTTTTCTCCTCTTTGCTGCCTGAGGTGGCATCTGCCACCAGCTGTCTGTGGTGGCACTGGGTGACTGCCAGGTGTGGTCACCCCAGGAATGCCCTCCACTAACCCTGGGGCTCCTGGGAGTGGAGGGACATGGCCCCTGCCCCTGTCCGAGGGTGGCTGTGGCTGGCAGGGCTGCTGTGGTGCAGGTGTGTGACTGTCCCCTCCCGTGGCAGGTGAGACAGGGCAAGGTGACGCGCCAGGGGAAGTTCAAGCCCAACAGTTACGCGTACCGGACCAAGGCCGGCACCGTGCTGCTGCACAAGTCCACCATCAACAGGTGGGTGACGGGGCTCCCGTGGGGCAGGGTCCCGTGGGGCAGGGTCCCCTGGGGCAGGGCTGACGGGGCTGTCCCTTAGGGAGGCGTCCAAGCTCTACAGCCGCTGGCTCACCTACTTCATGGCCGTCAAGAGCAACGGCGGCGTCTTCGTGCGCGACTCGTCGCAGGTGCACCCGCTGGCCGTGCTGCTCATGACCGACACCGACATCCACGTGCGAGGTCAGTGCCCCAGCAGCTCCTGCTTCCCCAGCCTGCCCCGCTGCCCTGGGCAGCTCCTGCTTCCCACAGGCTGGGGCTGGGCACGCCTGCCTGTGTGGGGCCCTGAGGGGATGGGCTGTGAGCTGTTCCCAGCTGCTGCTCTGCAGGGAGGCAAAGCCAGCCCCACAGGCTGAGCCTTAGGGCTGTGCCTGATCATCCTTGGGGAGGGAGCTGAGCTGGCAGGGTCCCACTTGTCCCTGGGGATGTGTCCCTTCAGCCTGTGGGGTTTGGGCAGTGCTGCAGTTGTCTCCAGCCCATGAGCTCAGTGGGGCTGTGCCCTCAGCCACCCCCTGTGGGAAACTGGGAGAATCCCAGTACATGCCCAGAGCTGCCTGGCTTCTGTGGGAGCTGTCCCAGCTGAGTGCCCGAAGCAGGCTGGAAGGGCTGTGGGGAGGAGCTGCCCGGGCAGTGCAGGAGCCTTGGGCAGTGCAGGAGCCTTGGGCAGTGCAGGAGCCCCAGGAGCCCCGGGCAGTGCAGGAGCCCCAGGAGCCCCGGCAGCCCCTCACGCCCTCTCCCTCCCCAAGATGACGGCTGGAGAGCCACCGTGTCCCTGACGGACAGCGACCTGCTGGTGCTGGAGGGGGACTCGTACACCATCCGGCTGCTGCGCGACTTCCGCGTGTCCCTGTCCAAGATGGTGGAGACGTGCCTGTGCTACGAGATGGCCGCGATCCCCGGGGACCTGCACCACCAGCACAGCCAACTGCTCGACATCCTGGTGGATCTGCTCAAGGGCCCTCCCGGCAGCTTCGGCTCGTAGGCCGAGCCGCAGCCTCGTGTGGGGACTTGTAATTTGTATAAAGATGTTCACAAATGTTTATTTAAATAAAGTTCTATTTATCCCTTGTGAAGTCATCTCTCTCCATCCTAGAAGATTAATGTTGTCTGACTCTCCTGCTGTCGGCTCCATGCATGGTCACCGTGTGGAAGAGCAGCGCAGTCCCGCCGGGAATGGACTGGGAGCGCCGACGGACCCGGTGCGAGCCCGCCCTGCCACGCAGGGTCCCGTGAGCGGAACCAGGACACGGCTGCTGGATGGAACCGGCCCACGGCTGCTGAGCAGAACCGGCACCGGCTGCTGAGGGGAACCAGGACACGGCTGCTGCGGGCCCGCCCCTGGCCCTCCCCACGGCCCGGCTGCAGCGCCCCGGGGCCGGAGCCGCCCAGCTCCAGAGGAGGACGGGACGTCCCGGCTGTGCCAGGATCGCGGATCCAGCAGCTCCGGCAGGGAGGGCATCGCTCGTCGTGGAGAGGAAGCCCCGAGAGCACCGGATGGAGAGGAATTCCACGTGGGATCCCAGGGGCCCTGCCAGCCCCAGCGCAGTCGTGGCGTCTGTGTGAGATGTGACTCGTCCTTCCCGACCTGCCTGTACTTCTCGTCCTCTTGCGTTGTTCCTATGATTTTTTTTAACTCCTGTTCTCCCCGCGTGGAGGAGGCCGGATCCCTGTCCCTTGTGCAACACAGGACGTGATTGTAGCTGCCAGGCTGCCTGTGAGCGCTGCTCCTGCGGGAAGCCAGGGGCAGAGGCACAAAATCCTTTGTTTTCTATGAACAGGGACCATATTTCTGTGGAAGGAGGATTGCAACAGGCACAGCACTCACTGAGGAATCTGGAGTTTAATCCCAGCTTTGCCTTGGATTCTCTGTCCCAAGAAGACAGTGACCTACCTCACAGGGCTGTTGTGAGGGTCGGGGTTTGTAACGGGAGCCCTGGGGCCCAGGGCTGTGCCCCCGGGCCGGGCTCCCTTCTTTTTATTCCCATTTCTTACGCTCTTTGTACCTGCAGCCGGGAATGGGAGCGAGGCCGTTCCATGGCACAGGGGCTCCTGCCCCGGGGCCACCCTTTGGTTCTCCCAGTTCTGCCATTTACGTTGCTGCTCATGGGCTCTCGGGCTCTGTGGCTGTGCCAGCACAAGGCCCGGGAGGCCCTTGGAGTCCTGCAGCCTGGGGTCACTCCAAACTGCTCATCTTCATTTCACTTGCTTGAGGTTGTCACTATTATTTGACCAGTGTTTGTTTCTTTTGGCCTGTATAATGGGCAGTATGGTTTTCCCTTCCAGCAGACCAGGACAAAAAAAAGAAAAAAAAAGACAAAAAAAAAAAAGACTAAGCTATTGTCTAAATGGTTCCGAACTAGTGTGATATTGGGATACTTCCGTGGCTGTTATGTGATACTGGATCTTTTTACAACATAGATTAAAGACAATAAAAAGGGATAGAGTAGGAACTGCCTCTGTCCTCTTCATTCTTTTTTACTATTATTTTTTTTCCTGCAAAGTTGGAATGTTGTGCTTTTCCCTGGGTAGGGAAGAGCAGCAACAGCAGCTTCTCTGCTGGGAGAGGTGCAGAGCTGCCCTGGGGCTATAGGGCAGTGAGGGGCTGCAGGGCCCTGCTGTGCCCCCACAGCGAGCCCAGGCACCCCGAAGGACAGGGCTGTGGGCATGGGGCTGGCACTGAGGGAGGGCTGCTGGGGGAAAATGGGGGGAGAGGTGTCCTGGGGGAACCAGCCCAGCGTGTCCCAGTGCCCAGAGCTGCCCAGCCCAGCGTGTCCCAGCACTGCCTGTGCCCCTGGGGGACCGAGGCTGCCTGGAGCTGGGGGTGTTTCCACAGCAGCGCTCGAGGAGGGGCAGAGGAGCAGCTGCTCCAGGCACAGTTACCTGGAACTTGGGCCCCAGTCCTGTCTGGGGTCTCAGGTCAGGTCCAGCCAGGGTGGGAAGCCTTTCCTTTGTGGGTGGCACCTCCTGGGAAGTGCTGATATCCTCTGGCTGTGCCAGCTGTTCTGGCTGTGCCACGGGCACCGAGGCTCCTGCAGGGGCCTGTGTCAGCCCAAAGCCCCCTCCCCTCTGAGCCAAGCTTGAGGAGCAAAGCCAGGGACGGGAATTCTCCTCTGGCTGAAATCAGAGACACCCAAATTCCTCCAACCCCTTCTCTGCGCTCTGCCAGCACCACATCAGGACTGTGCCGCCCCCTGCCCCCCCTGCCCGCCCCAGAGAGCCACAGCAGCCCGGGGAGGAACATCTAGAAGCTTTATTTCAACCCTTTACAATAGTAAGAATCACAACATCAAGTCAGGAAATGTTGCTAAGGAGACGACGCTCTTACAGCCCCCGGGGAGGGGAGACACAAAGGCAGAAGCACCCGCAGGGTTCCCCCGGCCCCAGAGCTGCTCTCACACCCAGCACTGACCTCCCCTCCCCAGCCCTCGCCTCCCCCACCGCGGCGGGGACAGCGCAGCCTCCCCCTCCTCGGGCACCCCCTGCAGAAGAATCCTATGACACAAAANCGAGGACGGCGAACGCTGCCTGGGCAGGGAGGAGGGAGAGCCGCAGCCCCTCGGGCCCTTTCCACGCTGCTGCCGCCCGGAGCCTCCTCCGCGCACCCGCCCGGCCTTGGGGTTCTTTCTCCCGAGCCTGGAGCCGCCAGGCCCCGGCCCCGTCACCCCGAGGATGCCACCGACACCAAGCTCCAAGAAAACTAGAAATTCTGCCTAAACACAAACACGCGAGGGTCCCGGGCCCCTCTCTCACACCGACACTACGCGGGGACAACGCGAGGGCAGCGTACAAATCTACATTCAGTTTGCGGCCGGGAGCCGAGCCGGAGCCACGCCAAACTCGGTCACTCGAATGTTAACAGTATGAAAAGCCCAAAGGAACTGTACATGCCACTGATACGCCGGGAGGCGCCGGGCTCCGGCCCGGAGGAGCCCCAGCCCCGCCGGGATGGAGCTCGCACCCAGCCCTGCCCCGGCCCCGCAGCTTTCCCACACCCCTGGGGCAGCTCAGCCTCCCCAGCACCGCTCGCCTCTCCCCGAGCTCCGCCAAGGCCTTTGCGGAGCGCCCAACCCCGCTCAGCCCAGCCCGGACCCCCGCGCCAGCTCGGGACAGGAACGGGTACATTCAACTCGCATCGCATTCAGAGCACAGCTCCTCCTTCCCCGGGTTTCTGCCTCCGGCCCTCGGTGGAGCCACGGCGCTGCCACAGCCCCGTCCCACGCACGGCCCCCCAGCAGCTTCCAGGTGTCGGCACTGCCCAGCTCATCCCAGCTCTCCAGACAGGGAACCAAAGTCATTCCCACCGCACACGGCTCCTTCCCAGCCTAGCAATATGTACAGCTGCTTCCTCAAAATAAAATTAAAAAAGAAATCCGTATTAAAACTGAAGCTGTCCTAGAAACACCACGGCAAACTAGTGTATCTGGATTTAGTTCATCAGCTAAACACAGGCACGACAAGTGTTAGAGAAGTGGCACAGAAGCACAGGCCGGGGGCTCGGCTGGGTTAGGGCAGGGACAGCCTGGGCCAGCCCGGGAGATCGGGAAATCCCAGGAATGCGGTGCAGGGGGAAGGTGACGGCGCTGTCCCTTTGCAGCGGGGCAGGGCTGGTTTGCTTTTTGCAATCTCAGAAGATAAAGTGCAATGTTGCCACTTGCCTTCCTCCAGCAGCCCCTGAACCAGGACCCGGCTGCCTCCCTGTGCCCGGGGCCTCAGCTGGGCACCCCGGGAATCTCATCCCGGGGTATCCCAGGAATCTCATCCCGAGGCACCCCGGGAATCTCATCCCAGGGTACCCCGGGAATCTCATCCCAGGGTACCCCAGGTCACCACAGGCCTGGGATGCCCCAGCAAGACGAATGCGACATCTCAGCCTCCACCTCCTCTTTGGCTGCCCACGAACGTCTCCAGCTGCTGCCCATCAGCACAAACTCCACTCCCAGCACCCCTGCCAGGCCCGTGAGCCTGGAGCTCGGCTCCCGCCCGTGCTGAGGCCGCCCTGGCTGCTCACAGCCCGGAACCAGGAGGCTCCAGCCTGGGAACCAGGAGGCTCCAGCCTGGGAACCACATTCCAGGCTCACCGTCCTGCCAAGGCGCTCACCCTGCTCCTCTCCTCTCCTTCTATTTTTTCCCTCAATTCAAGTGTTGTAAAAAACTCAACCAAACCAAAGCCAAGGCTGCCAAGCTGAAGCTGGTGTAGAATTTAGCAGTAAAGAAAGAAGGAAGCGTCACGGGAGGGCAGTGATATATACCGGGATCCGGGGAACGACAGGGGCTCCGGGGAGCGGGGCCGGCTGCGGCTGCCCCTCCCAGCCACGGCCGGGTGGCCGAGGCTGCTCCGGGGCACGCCGGGGACACACAAGGACACACAGGGAGCTGGAGGGGTGGGGAGGAGGAGGAGGAGCAGGAGGAGGAGGAGGAAGAGGAAGGGAAGCATTGGGAGGTCTCTGGGTATATATAACCGCCCCTTTCAGGTGCAAATCTGCATCGCTCGTTTAAATTTGTATTCAGATGAAAAAGCACTTATGAAACTACCCAGACGACTTTGATGCAAACTAGTACATTTTAATGCCATTTTATTAGAAACCATGCAAACTTTAATATAAAAAATACAAGTGCAATAAGAATCTTGTGTGTAAATACAGATTCCGAGTTATCGTGTCGTTGTCGGCTTCCCAAAGAAATTCTCCCACAAGCACGAGAAGCTGCAGGCTTCCCTCTGTCCCCTCCTGGAGCAGCCCCCCTTAGCACACGCCTGGTTCAGTTCTCTTTGATCCCAGTGTTTTGTTATTCTGCCTTTTTTTTTTTTTTGCTTTATATTAGTTTGACCACCCTAGAACACTTTTGTTTTCTTTTAATTTATTTACATTTCGTTTCTTTAGTGTCATTTGAAACGAGGAGCTCCAAGAGTGGTTGAATCTCCTTCCTGTCACTCCCTGGCACCGCCCCTGCCCCGCCGAGGGCCCCGGGCTCGGCCCGGATGAGCGCGGCCCTCCCTGCCCTGCTGCCTCCTGCTGCTCAGCCCGGCACCGCTCGGGTCCCGCATCCATCCCCTAAAACCACGCACCCCACACACCCCACACACCCCACGGACCTGCTGCAGCCTCGGAACCCACGGCCCGCGCCCTCCTGCCCCGCCACGGCCGCCTCCTGCTCCCTCCAGCCCCTGGAAAATGGGGATAAATCCCAGGGCTCGGCCGTGACATTAATAAATAATCCACCTTTGCAGAAGGCGCCCCGGGGAGGGCTCGCGAGCATCAATTAACACATCTCGAGCATCAATTAACACATCTCGAGGTCAACACAGGCTCCACCTGAGCTCTCACAGCAAGTTTGCCCTTTACACATTCCTATGCCTTTCGTTCCAGACATGGCTTAATCCCATGAACTCGCTCCATCGTTTTAAAATATTAAAAAGAAAACCCAAAAACCCAAACAACAACGAAGAAGTTACAACGGCTGGATATGTCAGTAAGAAGCCAGCACGGCAGCAGCGGTTAAATGTCCCTACTCTCCTACGGGTCGGAAAAGAAGGAAAGAGAAAAGGAAACTTAGCACGGGTTCGAACACGATAAATCATCAACACTTCGTCACAAAGAATAAAAGGTTCAAGTCAACAGTTAAAACAGCCTAACGAGTGTGGAGGGGATTTATCAGCATCCCACAGGCGGCAGAAACTGAAGCGGCGAGGAGGGAAGGGGTTAAAAAAAGAAACAGAAAGAAAGATCACAGCTTATCCCTGTTAACTCGGCCCGGCCCGGGCTCTGCTCTGCCCCGCCCGGCACGGCCCCGACGCGACCCCGCCGCTC
>VXBR01007695.1:35226-48775 GCA_013400215.1 Cisticola juncidis | reverse complement strand
CTCCCTCTCCACACCCCCTGTTCCAGCCTCGTCTGGAGCCACCTCCCTCTCCACATTCCCTGTTCCAGGCTGGTCTGGAGCCACCTCCCTCTCCACATTCCCTGTTCCAGGCTGGTCTGGAGCCACCTCCCTCTCTGTGTTCCCTGTTCCAGGCTGGTTTGGTCCCTGCCTGTGTGAGCTCCTCCACAATCACATTTTATTTCCCACACCTCTCATTCCAGAGAGCCTCTGCAGCACCAGGTGTGGATTGAGACACTCAAAGGCAAGAACATGGAATCATGGAATTCCAAAATGGTTTGGGATGGAGAGATCCTGAACATCATCAACCCCTGCCATGGCAGAGACACTTCCCCCTGTCCCAGGCTGCTCCAAGCCCTGCCCAGCCTGGCTTTGGGGACTGCCAGGGATCCAGGGGCAGCCACAGCTGCTCTGGGAATCCCAGCCCAGCCTCTCCCCACCCTCCCAGCCAGTTTTTTTTTCCATGTATCTTCACCTGACCTTTCTCTCTTTCAAACATTAGGATTTAGGAATTGACAGAGTTTTTTCTGTTGTTCTCTCTCTTTCTGAATTCCTACAACTGCCCTTGCTGGAGGAAAGCCCCACAGAAGCCTCCTTCTGCCACCTCCATCCCACAAACCCACTGCCCTGGAGGCCCAGCAGTCTGAGGTGATGCTGAGCTGCAGCCAGGAGGGAGCAAACAAAACCTTCACCCTCCCAGAGCCCTTCACCTCCAGGTTTGTGTAACAGCTCTCACAAAAGCTGCAACTGTGTGTGAAAAAACCCAACAGGCACAAATCTGAAAAGCTTTGCTGTTTGTATTCCCTGAAGAAGCAAAATGAGGCAACAGCACTGACAGAAATGCACCCAGGAGGATCTTTTTAAAGTGTTACTGCACTGTTTTATACATCACAGAACTCACAGCAAAGCTGTGTACAGCTATTCCTCAAATTCCAGCAGCTTAGGCAAGAGCAGGCACTCCCAAAATTCCATTTTCCACGTCAAAGGGAAGACCCTGTGAACCTATCTTGGGCTCCTCTCAAAGGGCAGAAGTGTTTTTCTGTTTTCTGGCCCCAGGGCAGGCACAGGCTGGATCTGTAACCCTGTTCTGCTTTCTGGGACTGCTGCACCTCCTGTGCCATCCCGAGGGTGCTCCTGGGCATTGGGCACATTCCCAGCCCTGCCAGGGCTCCAGGACCTGGGCACAGCAGTGCCAGGGATGCCCAGGGAAGGTCTGGATGGATCAGTGACCCCTGTGGGTCCTTCCTGCCTCAGGATGCCCAGGGAGGGTCTGGATGGATCAGTGACCCCTGTGGGTCCCTCCTGTCTCAGGATGCCCAGGGAGGGTTTGTGTGGATCAGTGACCCTGTGGGTCCCTCCTGTCTCAGGATGCCCAGGGAGGGTTTGTGTGGATCAGTGACCCCTGTGGGTCCCTCCTGCTCAGGATATTCCATGTTTCTGTGATTCCTCTCTCCCTCTACCCACCCAGCATTTCCCTGGGGGTTTGAGCCTGTCCCCCCTGTGCTCTCCCTCTGAGGAGGCAGTGGCCCTGTGTGACAGGTCCCTGTGTCACCTGCTGTCCCCACAGCTGCAGCCCAACGTGAACCAGGCCAGGCATCATCCCCAGATCCCCAGCGAGGGATATTCACGGGCTAAGCCCAACTAAAACATCATTCAATGAAACAGCTCCATAATTCCCATGGGATTAGAGTCATCAGCTGAAAATCCATTAAGAGAAATAGATTAAGCAATAAGGCAATGGCCATCCTTGTCTTTACTCTCCCTCTTGTAAACAACCCCTGGAACAGAACCTGAACCACGGAGAGGCACCAGCTCCCTCCTCATCCATCAGCACCCAAAGGAGCAGCTGCATCCCAAAAATCACCCTCAAATAAAGCCCCTGTGTCTGAGGCTCTTACAGAAAAGGATCTACAAATGCACCAAATCTTCATTTGGACAGAAATACAACCCTGAGCTGCTTCCTCCTCTCCAGAAAAGGCTAAATCAACATCTCCTGCTTGACCCAAATACAGAGGGCTCAGCATTTTATTTGGCAACAAATACAACTCAGTCAACATGTACATTTTCCCTTGTTATTAAGGGAATAAACCAGAGAATAAACCAGATTTGCCTGCATTTGTAAACCTAAAGCTCCAGGGTTGTTAAGGCTCTATTTTTACCCCAGCAAGGGAAATCCTAAATCAGACAACCTGAAGTGCCTGCTGTGTTTATCCACAGGGCAGGAACTGGAACTGAGCTGCTGCTCCCAGTGACACCTCCCTGTCAAAATGACCCAAAACCAGAGCCCAGCTGGAGCTGCCTCAGGCAGGACACCCAGGAGGAGCAGGGCAGGAACAGGGCCCAGACTCCTGCTCCAGGCTGGCCCCAAAGCTGCTCTGAGGGCTGTGAAATCTCAGAGAATCTCCAGGTGGCCACACGAGCTTGGGCAGTGCTTGGGCCAGGGGACACCAGGGCATTTACAGGGAATACAGAGATTCCCAGCCTGGTTTGGGCTGGGAGGGACCCTAAATCCCATCCAGTGCCACCCCTGCCATGGCAGGGACACCTCCCACTGTCCCAGGCTGCTCCAGCCTGGCTTTGGGCACTGCCAGGGATCCAGGGGATTTGTGAATCCCATCCCAGCCCCTCCCCACCNTCAACTGCTGTTCCAGTGTTCAAAATGCAAATTAAACACAATCCTTGGAACACTCCAGCACAGAGGTGTCACTGATGATCCAAGGAATTCCAGTGAGGTTCTTCAGTATCTCCCAGTTCCACCCAGGCACAGAGCAGCTGCCATCATTTCTCTCTTTTTCCTCATTATAAACGGGATTTCTGTGCTAAGGAACCTGCCAGCCCCAGTCCCACCAGGGCAGTACTGGTTCCTCACAGCAGCCAGGCTGGAGGAATTCCCAGTTGGAACTGGAATTCCCAATCCCACTCCTGACTGCAAGCACTGCAAACCTGAGGCAGGGCTCTCACACCCTCACTTCTACTGGGAATCCGGGATTCTGTACTTGTCTAAACCACAGGGTTCTGCTGAAAAAAAAAATCCTTCAGGGGATTGGAAGTCATGCTGGGCTTCATGGATTATAAAGAAACCTGGGCTGGAAACCCAGGGTGGTTTCCTGATGCAAACACCGAGCTGGTGTTGGGAGTGACAGACCCAAGCTGCAATTTCAGAGCAGAAAACTTTCCAGGGAGATTTCTGTACTTGAGAGAAGGCAGGAGGTGAAGGCAGGGGTGAAGGACACCACCGATGGCAGTGACACCACTGGAGGTGGCACTGGGTACAAATAAATGCCAATAAATCACACAGCTGTGAACAGGGGTCAAACTCAGGGCTGGGAAGGGAGATCTGATTCCTGAGGAACTGAGGGAACTGGGCAGCTCCTGGCTGAAAATACCCACAGTGGGCACACCATGGGCACAGCAGGGACTGGGAGCGCCTTTGGGACAGCTTTTAAAAGGAAATTAAACTGAAATTAAACTAAAATTAAACTAAAATCAAACTAAAAGTGCCATCACCAGATGAGCTTTAAGGTCCCTCCCAATCAAACCACCCTGGGATTCTGTGATCACACCAACACCCACCTGTCTGCAAGGAAGAGAAGTTTTATGTACAGGTCTACTAATTCTTTCTATTAAAAGAACACAAGAGGAGCAGATACTTAGCAAAAAATCCCACAGCCCTGGGTGGGCAGAACCAAGGAAGTCAGATTTGAGTGGAGATACCGTACAAATGATTGGGATCAGGTTGCACAATTCTTTCAAGTATTTTTAGGGTGAAAAAGTGCAAGTGACAGAATTTGCTACCTCTGATGTGAGCACTGAGGTCAGGGTAAACAGAGAGACGAGGCAGAAAAAGAAAGGGATTACCAAAAAGCAGGAAAAACCTTTTCTGTCAAGTAAAAAGGATCCATTGGCCACTCTGCCTCGTGGCTGGGTGGGACCTGCAAGGTGAGTGCCAAGACGAGGCAGAGCAGGAGCTCAGACAGGGAACTGAGCTCTGAATGAAACAGATTTAGCATCAGCTCCACCTTCCAGCCAGCACTGCTGCTCAGGGGAGTTATTTTTACTGTAACCACCTCTCTGCTGATTAACAGGGCAGAGGGAAAAGTCCTCAGCACAGAAAGTCTGAAAGCTTTTCAGGAACATCTGAGGAATTTCCCTCTGGTTTCTCTTGAGATCTGAAAATCCCCTAAACTGCACATGTAGAAAATATTTTATTGCATTTACTGCTTTGTTTGCTTCTGGGAGAGGATAAATCCAGAGATTAAAGAGTAAAAATTACAGAGAGTAGAAAATAAGTTTTAAAATTCTATGATATTCATGCCTGTGAGAGCTCTGCCAGCTCAATTATCTCTGTATCAGCTCACCCAGACCTGTGGTTGCAAGGACAACAAACAAGCTTTTGTAACAAAGATTATGAGAGCAAAATTTCAAACCAAATGCTAAAAAACCCTTGGCAATCTGAATAAACCATCTGCAAAACACAACCCAGCCAGAACACTGGGAGCACTCCCATCTCAGTGACCTTTCCATCAGTGATGCTCAGCCCTCTGGGGAAAACATGTCAATCCACTTCAGATGAGGTTTGAAATGTTTGTCTGATTTAAAGATCCCACAGAGCTGTGCTTCCAAACACACCAGCCCAGCCAAACTGGGGCTCCCAGTTGCCCAAAATATGAACCTTGGTGCTGATTTGTCCTGTAGTTAAACCCTGGTGTCAGGGCAGATTTGCAAATCCCACCATCCCAAAAAAATGGGACATGGGAAGTGTCAGCCAACACCATCACCCCAAAAAAACTGGGACATGAAAAGCATCAGCAAACCCCTAAAACTGTGACATGAAAGGTGTCATCAAACCCCAAAAACCTGGGACATGAAAGGTGATGCAAACCCCTTCACCCCGAGAACTGCGTGACATGAGAGATGTGCACAAATAAATAATTTCTGGGTTTTCCTGTTCCTCATTTGCTGCCAGCAGCTCTTTACTCCTGCCATGTTTCAGTTCCCAAGACAGCTGATGACTCCCTAATGTTTAGGTACAAAATCAAGCCCAGGAACAAAATCAAACCCATGGAACACGAGGCTCTGAGCTGAGCCCAAGGGAACATCTCAGGTGTCCCACGGACGCCTGGCTTGAGCCAGGACCTCCCTGTGACCCCCAGGGCAGCAGTGGCTCCCACCTGCCTGCCAGGACCTGACAGCTCTCCCCAGGCTCCGAGGAGCTGGTGCTGCACTCCTGAGGGCTGCCACCACCACGGCCACCACGGCCACCAGAGCTCGTTCAAATCTGTCCCTGGAGCCAACCGTGAGGAACCAGGGAACACTGAGAATGGAAAGGGAAGCATCTCCCCATCCTCAGCACCCCTGGATCCCTGGCAGTGCCCAAGGCCAGGCTGGATGGGGTTGGTGCAGCCTGGGACAGTGGAAGGTGTCCCTGCCATGGCAGGGGTGGCACTGGATGGGCTTTGAGGCTCCTCCAGCCCAGCCCATCCTGGGATTCTGTGGTTCAGTGAGAAGGTGAGACAGGCTGGCACATCCCAGAGGGGAGTCTGTACTGCCCAAACCTTGTTCCCCAAACACAAGAATGGGAAATGAAGCATCTCAGAGAAGAAATTAGAGAAAGCAGAGCCCTGATCAGACCTGGCAGTGCTGAGTGCCCGCTGCCCACAGGGCGCTGAGCAGAGCCAGAGCTGCCTGAGTGTCCATGGGGTGTCACTCACACACCACAAACCCGCAGAGAAAAAACCCGTGGCTGTGTGAGCACAGCCCCGGGACTGCCCTGCCCCTCTCCGGGAGCTCAGCTCACCCCAAAGTGTTCTGGGCTCCACCTGGAGCTCACCCCAGAGTTTCACCCTCCCTCCCTCGGCAACGTGACACTTTCCATTTCACACCAATCCTCCGAGGCTCTGAGACCAGCTGGCTACAAAAGGATGCAAAAATTCTCTCGCAAATCTTTTGTCTTTATCCCCTGACACATTTTCTGTCCTCTCGTTAATGCGGGCGACACACAAAGCACAAACACCGTGGTCGCATCCAAAATCTGGGAAAAAAGCAGGTTTATTGCTGGCTGGGGCTGGCAAGGGGGACACTGAGATGTTGTTCCAGGCGGGAGAACAAAGATTAACTACTCTTCTCACAGATTTTCAGTCCGGGAAGAGTGACCTCATACAGCACAGCACTATTGAAACAACAAACCCCACAGAATACAACAAGCTGCTATTGACCCTTGGAACGGGAACGGCTCCATTCAAACGGGGGGTTTGGGAAAGAGCTTCCAGAAAGTGACAGGGAAATTCCACTCTGAATTTCAGCACCGGCAAGAGCTTAACTCCGTAAATCATTCCACCCATCGCTCTCATGCTCCCCGCGAACAGAAACAGCAAAAGGTGCCAGGAGCTTACGGGAAAAGCACAACCCGCAGATTCTCTTGGCAGGGGCTGAAAGGCTTTAACTTTGGTATCACCCCGCTCTCACAATGCAGCTCATGACCAGGGGTACCTCTGCTAGGGGAGGTGTGGCAGGAGGGGACCCAGGGGACACCGGCGTGGACCCCCGTGGGTGCCACTGAATTGAGAACCCTTTGCTCAAGTTTAGGATCCCAAGAAGGCACTGACAGCTGCTGCCGCTGCACCAGATGCTGTGCAGCCAGGCAGGCAATTCATTTCCCCGGTTTCCCTGTTTCTCTCTGTGTAACCCCGGTCCTTTGTTCTGGCTGCCGAGCACGGCCGGTGCCGGTCCCGGTGCCCCCTCCGCCCTCCCGGCTCCGCCGTCCCCGGCACCTCCCGGCTCCGGTCCGCTCACCGCCCGGGAGGTAGAAATCAGAAACATACCATCACGTGGTAAATCTCCTTGCTTGGGAGACGGAGAGCCCTGCACACTGCTGACCTCGATTTCTTTTCTTTCCTGGGGAGCCGTCTTGCCGGGCTCCGGCTCGGCGCCTTTGCCTTTGGGAGCATCGAGCACCGGCGCTCCGTCCGTGCCGTTCCTCTTGTCCCTCTTGCCCGCCGCCTCCTGCCGCTCTTTGTCCTGGCCGAGCTCGGGGATCTGCTCCAGCTTGCTGTGGAACACGCTGGGGCTGCCCAGCTCTTTCTTGAGCGAGTTGCTGCCGTTGCCCTCGTCCCGCTTCTTGGCTGCCGGCTNGCCCCCGCCTGCTCCTCCGCCACCGTCAGCGACCTCTTCATCGGGGCGCTGGGCTTGGCGGCCGCGGGGCTGCGGCTCTGGGTCAGGCTGCTATTAGGAGAGAGCAGCCCAGTGGCGACGTCTTCTCTAAGCACCGGCTCAGGGTATTTATCGGCCAGGTTAAGGGTTAGGGGCACCGACAAGTGAGAGCACTCTGACATCGCACGCCTCATCGCCTTCCTCTGGTGGGCAGCCCTGGCCAGCAAACTGCCCTCACTGCCCAGCTGCTCCTCCATCTCCTCCTCCAGCTCGGGGCTCTCGCTCAGGTCGCTGCTCCTGCTCTCGTCCTGGGCCAGCTCCACCGTGGTGGTCGGAGGGGCTGCCTTGGGGGAAGGCAGCCCGCCCTGCCCGGAGCTGGCATTACCCACCCCCAGGACACAATAGCCGGGGGCTCCATCTTTTTTCACGGCCGCTTCTTTGGAGCCCGAGTCGTTCGGCAGGACGGGGTGGAAATTGGGGTTCCACACGCTGATTTCCTGCTCCTTCATGTATTTGCCGGGATCGCTCTCCGACACGGCGAGATGGGGCAGCTTGGGCTCTGCCTGGCATTTGGGCTCCATCGCAGCCTTCCCCACGGCTTTCTCCTGGTCGGTGATGGCTTCATTTTTCCCCAGCCCAGGACCGGCTTTCTCGGCCGCCGCCTGTCCCACGCGGAAATCGGTGGCTTTAGGGTTGCCCAAGTTCCCCTCCGCGGAAGGGAACGTATCCGAAATCAAGGACCAGCTCTCAAGGTGACCTGCAGCCGCCTGGTATTTCTTGCCCGGCACCTCAATTTCTCTTTTGTCCTTCTGAGCTATTTTTAGCTCTTTGTCCAGTTTTCCCTCGAAGAAGCAGAGCTTGTCCTCATCCGTGAAAGCGGCGTTCTTCACCAGCCCGTCCTTAATGGGTCCGCCCGTGTTCACGTTCAAGCCGATCTCGTTGAGCTTCCCCTCGGTCCTCTGCCACTCGAACTCGGTTTTGCCGAAGTCTTTGGGGGACTCCATGCGGCGGAAGGCTGCCGGGAAGCCCTCGGGGCTCTTGCCCTTGCCCAGCGGGCTGTATTCGCCCAGCGGGGCCGGCTGCTGCTCGGACAGGGACATCGCGGCGGCTCGGCTGCTGCAGCGCTCGGCGCGCCGGGCTCGCTGCCGTGACGACACGGCGTGCCCCCGGTATTCGTGACAAACCCCGTCCTCCCCACCCCCTGCGCCGCCGTCTCCACTCGCTGCAGCCAGCCACTGGTTCAAAAGGAAGCGGCAGGTTGCATCCTTTTGTGGAGAATCCTCAGGAATTCACTTGGGGAAGGCGAGCGGCCGGCGCCGGGCTGGGGCTGGCGGGGCTTTAATCGGCTCGGGGGAAGGGCTGCTCTGCCCGCAGCCTTTGGGGGGTCCCCAAGCCTTCGGGGGGATTTTGGCCTCTGCCAGCTCTGCCGTGATCGATGCTCTGATCAGTATCAATTCCTGCTGATGAGCCATTCCAGGAACACGCAGGACCCGAGATCAGCAATTCCCCCCGCAAACAAAACCAGAGCACGGCCCCCCCAGCCCAGCCCCAAAAGCACAGAGCAGAATGGGCTCTTTCAGCACAAGGGCTTTGTTTTCTGTGAATTTAATATATTCTTTTGGAGTCAACAGCGATCACAAGTCCTGCTGTAATGAGGATTTCACAATTCACAAACCGGATCGCTCCCGCAGCAAGAGGACAAAGCTAAAAGGATGGGATGGGATGTGTTTGGAAAGGTCCTGAGCCTCAAATACACTAAGTTTCTTTTTTTTTTTAACATGAACATATCTTACAATATTTTCGGCCGATTTAAAGATGCCACGTATCTCAGATATCACATATCACAGCTGCCTCCTGGGGTCCCCAGAATGTGCCAGACCAGCCAAACGTGTGCCCCAATTGATAAAAACACAAACTTCAGTGCTTGTTGTCCTGGCTGCAGGTGGATTTTTTCTGTCACACCCCATTCACACCAGCACTGCACTCTGTGTTGCTCCATCCCAGCCCAGCCTCACACCTCTGATGTGCCCTCCTCAGCCACCTCTGCCCCAGCACCTCCACAGGGCTCCTTGGATGGGGACTCTTGATTTGGACACTGGTTAAACTGGGTTGGAGGTTGTTCAGAGCCTGCATTAGCACCAAACTGCACATTCAGCTTTTATTCTTAAGTGTCTGGTGCAGCTTAATCCTTGACTGAGGCAGATTTTGCTCTCTGAACCGGGGTCACAACACGGCAGCCACGGATATCAGCACACTCCACCCTGGAGAAAATGTCCTTAGAGCTCATGGAAAAGGCCTCCCCTGCTCGAGTTGAAGTGAGAGAAATGTATTTTTATACCCAGAGCCTGCAAGTTCCCCTACGCCCCCTGAATTGAACCTGCTGTGAGAAATGCTACAATCCACACATTTATCTGCTTGTATTTAAGCCTGGGATTTAAGGCACTGCTATATTTAAAAACAATGACTAAGGAACTGTAAGTTATATGAATCTTTCCTGACAGCCTCTAATTAACCAGAATAGTTCCACCCACAACCTTCACTCCTCAAAGAGCCTCAACAATTCTTCTCTGCTCTAAGATATTCCGAGGTGCCTTGCTGTGGGAAACAGGCTCCCAGCTCCCTGCTCCCCCTCTCCCTGATGTAGGATTAATGTTTGCAAGCACTTGCTCACTCTGAAGTACTGACTGTGCTCCCCAAGCTGGCAGGCCCCGAGTTCTCTGATCCTGAGTAATTCCTGTTATTCCTCATTGCTCACTCAGTCCAAACCAAGGGGTTTTTACAGGAAATCTCAATCCATCAGAGATCCCTTAAAGCACTTCCCAGGAGTGAGGGCAGCCCTGTAAAGCTCTCTGAAACCACCTAGGAGCTTTTTATTTAAAAAAACCACAAACATTACCATTTCTAACAGAGGAGAAAACCCTCTTTGATTTCAGGGCTGGTCCTTCAGAGCCGGGATCATGGAGGGGATTTGTATCCCAGGAAAGAAAAGCCTGACTCCATGTCAGTGCACAGCCAGTAACAGCCCCTGCTGCTGCTTTATTAAATAATATTTTCTAATGCAGGAAATGAACCACAGTCGATACCTGAGATGCTCAGGAGCAGGAGAATGCTTAGCTATGAAAAATCTCCAAAGTCATCCAGTGTTTAATCTCCCAGGCCATTAATGGAGGTAATGCAGAGTTCATGCACTGAGAGCTTTTCCACTGCGTCCTCCTGCCCACAGCGTGCTGCTCCCAGATCCTCCCAGTGCCCTGGTCCTTATCTTCTATCCAGCCCATTTCTTTTTATTTCCATGATGAATGTTCTGCCCATGAAGCTGTGCCACGGTGCTTGTGCAAGGCTTCCAGCAAGGCATGGCCACTGGCAAGCCGTGACCAGCAGCTCTCCCAAAACAGCTTTGCCCCCTCTTGTTCCTTTAGGTTCTCATAACCCTTAAATTCTCTGAGAATTAAAAGGCAAACTAGTCAATGAAGACGAGCCAGAAAGGGGGGCAGGATGTTCAGAACACAGAGCTGGGCAGATTTTGAGCCTCAGGAGGGTCTCACTGGAGCAGAGCTGGGCTGGAAGGGGGAGGCAGATACCCCCAAAGGAGCCCCAAGCACTGCTTTCACCCTCACTTCATGGAGGAAGATTTCCTACTCTTCAAGTACTTCAGGTTCCCCCCTCCTCTGGCTCTCCACCACCTCTCATGTCAGGCAGGAGCACAGACATCACTACAGGATCCTGCAGATCAGGATCCTGCAGATCAGGATGCAGCTCCTGCCCGTGGAGCTTCCCCACTGCCCTGAGCTCCCCACGCCCTCTCGGGGGGGAGAGCAGCCTGGCCTCCAGTGAAGGCTCTGTTTGGCCTTTCAGCAGGAGGAAGGCTCTATTTGGCCTTTCAGCAGGAGGAAGGCTCTAATTTGCCTGATTTCCCATCCTTTTATCCCCACTAAACCCTGTCCTTCCTTGCAGGCAGAGCTGACAGCAATCAGCCTGTCCGGGATGCTGAGCACACCCAGCACAGTCTCAGGCCCCTCTGCAGCCCCTCAGATCTCCTGGGATGCTTCTCCTGAGCCTTTTCCAAGGGCAGCCATCCCCAGGGGATGCCTGTGGCCTCCCTGGGCTCTTCCAGGTGGAACTGGGCTGTGCCAGTGCCGGAGCAGGCGGAGATCTCTACATCCCACGTCAGCCCTGGTACCCAATCTGCATCCTCCCAGCCTCAGCAGATGAATCAGCCTAGTGCTTCTATTTTTGCCTCACTCCCGAAGCTATTACTTATCCCTGCTAATGCTCTGGGTTTTTTTTTGCTTTAATCTAACACAATCGTTTCTGTGCAGCCTCTTGCACTGGTTTCTAAGGCAACATCACTTTCCAGGATGATGAGCTCCTCCGTGCCAGCGTGGTTGGTGTGGTCTCTAATTAAGAGTGATTACCAAGAGTAGCAATCAGAGCCACGAGGACACGCTCAGTGTGTCCAGGACACTGGGATTGACACACCCCTGTGCTCACACACACACACTCATGGGCTGTGGACAGCCTGACATCCCTGCTCAACTCACACTTCACTTCCCCCCACAGGCTGCAAGAACCAGGCTCAAGGATAAACCTGGAATATTTAGGATCCTGACCTCCACAACCTTGCACTTTAAGCTTGACATTGCAAAGGTGTGGAGTTGTACAACCCTTAAACAGCCTCATGTTTTATAGGACGGGTCATTTCCAGATCAAATCCTGCTTTAGAATTTACACCAAAAATCAGAGATCAGCCAAAACCAGGAATCAAACACACTCAGAGCGTTTCCAGCTCAATATTTGCTCATTGTGGGGATATTTCACAGTGGAAACCGAGAAGAGGCAACACAAAGTTCACCAAATGGTGCACAAGCCACAGACTGGCAACACCAGCCAGGGGAAGAGGCTTGGAATTCAGATTTCCCCAGAAAGTTCAACAGCATCACTGAGGAAATGTGGCCAGCAGCCTCAGCCTGGCGGGGTCTGCAGCCAGAAGAGGATTTGTTTCACTCAGAGCTTTTCTTGAAAATCTGAGTGCCAAGGATGAGCAGGAATATGGGATAAAGGAGGGAGCTCAGCCCTGAAGGGAGAGAGCTCAGCCTCAGGAGGGCTGGCCAAGGGTGGTGGGTGCCAGCTCCAGGCGAGAGCTGGGCACGGCTGGAGAGAGCTGGGGGCTGGGATGGGACAGGGAGAGGGGATTTGGATGGGATTTTGGGAAGAGGTTCCTGGCTGGCAGGGTGGGCAGGCCCTGGCACAGGGTGTCCAGAGCAGCTGGGCCTGCCCCTGGATCCCTGGCAGTGCCCAAGGCCAGGGCTTGGAGCAGCCTGGGACAGTGGGAGGTGTCCCTGCCATGGCAGGGGGGGCACTGGATGAGGTTTGAAGCTCCTTCCAATCCAAACCATTCAGGAATTCTGTGATCCTGTTGGAGCAGAGGCCCCTGAGCAGCACTGCAGAGCTGCACCTCTGGGAAAACATCCTGGTAGCCAGCTCAGCCCAGCTCAGCTCAGCCCAGCTCAGCTCAGCTCAGTTTTTAGCCAGGGACAGAAGCAACCCCTCCAAACCCCTTCTGCTCGAGCTGAACCAAATCACACCAGGGCCAAGGGCAGGGAGAGCAGCCCAGGCCAAGGTCCCCTCACAAATCCGTGTGACACTGACAGGACTGGCTGCTGACACCGTGTGGGCTTCAGTTCCCCCCCACTGGGATAATTAACAGGCTTTAATTAATGACCAGGCTGCACTATGATGACACTGAGCATTTCAAAAGCATTATTAGAGCACCCCTGTTATTACAACTCCTCACCACAACTGCATTTGTGCTGATGATCCCAGGATGAGTGGCTGCACTTGCAGCCCTCAGCCCTGCCCTGATTAACACAGCGTTAATGAGCTGATGAACTCCTGTCAGACAAACCCAATTACAGTTTGGGGTCCCACTGGAGAACTGCAAACATGAGATGACTGAGAGGTTGCTGTGCAAATGCTAGACCCATTTAAAACAATGAAAACCAGGCAGGAAAAGAAAATATTTACAGAAGAGCTTCACTGTGGCTGCAAAAGCAAAGCAAATCCTGTAATTGGACAGGGATGGGCATTTCTTGCTTCTCAGTGCATTTGATTTGCACACAAACTGTTGAGAAATCTGCCCTGCATCCCACTGGGGGCTGTGGCAATGGGCAGCAGGACAGCCTGGCACGGGCTGGGGACAGGAGCAGCCACAGGATGGGGATGGTGGCAGGGAAAGAGGGATCCAGGCATGGGATGAGAGCTCCAGCAGCCCCCAGCCCGTTTGGGACAGGAATTCAGGATCAGGAATTCAGGATCAGGAATTCAGGGGCAGGAATTCAGGGGCAGGAATTCAGGGGCAGGAATTCAGGAGCAGGAATTCAGG
>VXBR01007695.1:13395-33392 GCA_013400215.1 Cisticola juncidis | reverse complement strand
GGAGTGGGGAAGGGTTTCGGGGGGGGGGGGGGGGGGGGGGGCGGGGCTGGGATTCCCACAGCAGCTGTGGGGCCCCTGGATCCCTGGCAGTGCCCAAGGCCAGGTTGGACAGGGCTTGGAGCAGCCTGGGACAGTGGGAGGTGTCCCTGCCATGGCAGGGGTGGCACTGGGGGGGATTTAGGGTCCCTCCCAGCCTGTTCCAGGCTCCTGTGAGGGTCTCAGGTGTGGAGTGGGAGCCTCCCAGTCCTGCCTGACAGGCCCAGGTGAGGTGCTGGCCAAGCTGAAGATCCAAACCCCCTGAGCATCCCCATTACAGAGCAGGAGCACAAACAGGCACAGGGAGGGGACACAGTCCCTGTGACATCTGGACCTTCACAGGAACCTCCTGGATCCCTGCAGCTCTGCCCAGGGAAGTGCTGCAACCACCAGGACACCTTGGGGTTTATCTTTGATGTATTTCTGGCTCTGTGCTGCCCAGGGTGCAGCTCTGAGCTCACACCAGGCTCACTCAGCTCTGCACACAGCAGGGACACAAAACAAATCCTTCTCCTGCTGCACACCCAGGACAACTTTCAGCCCAAAGCACAAACAGGGGTGGCTGGAGGGAGGAACAAGAAGGATGGGACTGCATCCCCTGCAGCTGCCATTGGACAATCCAACCCCAAAGTGCCACTGGACCCCAACTGAGCCAAGGGGGACACCTGGGCAGCCTTGGAACATTTGGGGCCCATTTTGGGCCCAGCTTGGGTGCAGCCCTGGCCAGGCTCTTGTGCTGCCCAAGGTGTGTCCTTGAAGGGCTTTGAATAAATCTCTGCTTTATTCTCCAGCTCTGCCCAGGCTCTGCCCCAGCTCAGCTTTCCCGAGGCATCAGCCAGCCCTGGCACTGGGGAATGGCCAGTGGTGGCCCTGGCAGTGCTGGGGTTACAGGCTGGGCTTCCCCAGTCTGCCCAGTTCCCTGATTCCCTGGCAGTGCTGGGGTTACAGGCTGGGCTTTCCCAGTCTGCCCAGTTCCCTGATTCCCTGGCAGTGCTGGGGTTAGGAGCTGGACTCTCCCAGTCTGCCCAGTTCCCTGATTCCCTGGCAGTGCTGGGGTTAGGAGCTGGACTCTCCCAGTCTGCCCATTTCCCTGATTCCCTGGCAGTGCTGGGGTTACAGGCTGGGCTTTCCCAGTCTGCCCAGTTCCCTGATTCCCTGGCAGTGACAGGCACAGTCCCCATTCCCTGGGCTCTGGCTCTGAATTCCACGCTGGCCTCGGATCCATCCCAGGCCCTTCCACGTGGCTGCTGCCAGCTGAGGGGTCCAGCCAGGCCCCAGGGCTGGAACAGCTGGGCCAGGAGGGCCAGGCAGACATGGAAATGGAGATAAAAGCCTCAGAATGGCTCTGGGTTTCTAGGAAGGGCTGCCCAGGGAGGTTTCGAATCCCCAGAGGTGTCCCAGGAATTCCTCAGTGCTCTGGGCTGGGGACAGGTGGGGATGGGCACAGGACTCCATCCTCAGTGATCCTGGGATTCTGGGATGGCACAGCCCCTTCAGCTGCTGTGGGAATGTGGCACCAAGAGCTCCAAAACAGCTCAGCCGTGGAACCATGGAACTCCTGAGCTGGGAGACACTCCCAGGATCACTGATCCACTCCTGGCTCTGCACAGGCACCCCAAAAACCCCACCCTGGGCATCCCTGAGTGCTGTGCCAAGGCTCCTGGAGCTCTGGCAGCCTCGGGAATGTGCCAGTGTGCCTCCTTCCCAGTGCCCAGCACCCTTGGGGAATTCAGAGCTGGGAATTCTGAGCTGCCCTCAAACCCCAACAAACCAGCTGGTGACTCTGCAGAGTGTTGAAAGGAGGAAAGAAATGGAAAGTTATCAAAGCCCTGAGCAAACTCACATCAGGACAACTTCCAGTGCAAAGTTTGTGCCAACTTACTCACAGTGCTACTCTGAGCCAGGACTCCTCTTGCATGGTTACCTGTGCAAGATATTCAGGAGGAGCTTTTCTTTCAAAAACTCCTGGCAGACAATGGAAAAGCTTTGAAGAAATGTTGGGTTTGTAAAAGATGCTGCCTTCAGCTTTCCCTTTGTTTTGTTGCATCATGCACCAAAGAGCATCACTTCTGCAGGCACAAGTTCATGCAGAGAACACCACTTCCACTAAAATAGAGCTACTTTGGGTTATGCAACACTCATTAAAATTACAAAACCTCTCAAAAACCTGAGCAGCATGTTAAGGCACTCTGGAGCTCGGGGTCTGGTGAGTTAGTGGCTGCATCATGCAAACTGGCAGCGAGAAACTCTGCAGGAACAGCACCACGAGTTCATGCCTGATGACAAGGCAGAAACGGAGAGCACCCGAGGGCAGGGCTGAACTTCCCGGCCCATCTCTGCAGAGAGGGGTTCACAGAGATGCCAGCTCCTTCTGAGGAGGCTTTGGAATGAGCACAAGTACAGGAGGGTTTGTAATTTCGCCTCTATCCAGATTTCAGAATTGCTAAGAACTGAATTCATTTCTATGGGATGAATTCCAGCTCATTTCCCGTGAGCACAGGGACCTTGTCCCTGGAGAAGAGCCAGGGTGCCCAGCCCTGGATGCTGCCCAGCCCATCCAAAGCCTCCTGAGAGGGATAAATCCCAAAATTTACACCAGTCCCACCACTGTTTGAGCTGCTTTGGGAAAGGTTTTGATTCTAGAAGGAACACATTGTGTGGATGAAGTTTTAATTTGGAAGGAACACAATTTGTGGATGAAGTTTTGATTCTAAAGGAGCACATTGTGTTGATGAAGTTTTGGTTCTAAAGGAATACATTTTATGGATGAAGTTTTGATTCTAAAGGAACACATTGTGTGGATGTTTTGATTGTAGAAGGATCACAATTTGTGGATGAGGTGGCTCAAGGAGGGTTAATCCAGCCCAGCTGCAGGAGGAGCAGGGGATGCAGCTGGTGTGGGTGGGATGGACCCAAACCCTGCACACACCAGGCCCCAGAGCATTCCCTGCCCCTGGCACCCTCCATCCCCGAGCAGGATCAGGACACCAGGTCCCAGCACAGCTCAGGGACACTCCCAGCCCTGGGAGGGAGGAAGCCAAGGCAGCTTCCCACCCCCAGGGCGATTCCAAACACTCCCACCCTGGCACAGCTCACCCTGCATGGTGAAACCCCGGCAGAGCTCTGGGGCTGAGCAGCTGCCAGCGCCTCCAGCTTTGGGAATCAGCACCCTGAGCCAGGCAAGCAGCCCTGAGAGCAGCCAACACCCTCATGCCAGGCTGGGATACCCAGGCTGATGCCAGGAGGATCCCTGGGCACACACACACTCACACACCTCTGCTCAGCCGGGGCACGGCTCTGGGCGCCGGCCTGGGCGCCGGGGCTGGCACTGCCCGCGCCTTGGTGGGTCTCATGTAGCCCTTGAGCTGCTCTGCTGCCTTCACCCTCTCCTTCTTGGCCTCCTTCAGGGCCTTCTGCTCACCTTCTTCTGCTTCTTTAGCTGTGTCCTGAGACTCCTTCTCTTTAGCTGTGTCCTGAGATTCCTCCTCTTTAATTCTGTCCTGAGGTTCCTTTTCTTTAGTTCTGTCCTGAGATTCTTTTTCTTTAGTTATTTCTTGAGATTCCTTTTCTCTAATCATCTCTTGAGATTCCTTCTCTTTAGTCCTGTCCTGAGACTCCTTTTCTTTAGTTATTTCTTGAGATTCCTTTTCTTTAACCGTTTCCTGAGATTCCTTCTCTCTAATAATTTCTTGAGATTCCTTCTCTTTAGTTTTGTCCTGAGATTCCTTTTCTTTGGTTACTTCTTGGCATTCCTTCTCTTTGGTTATGTCCTGAGATTTCTTTTCTTTAGTTGTATCTTGTGATTCCTTTTCTTTAGTTGCATCTCGAGTTTCTCTTTCTTTCCTTGTGCCTTGTGAATCCTTTTCTTTGGTTTTGGTTTGAGGTTTGTCCACCCCAGACTTCGACACCGGAGCTTCCTTCAGGAGAGCCCCAGCAGCACCAGCAGGGTCCTCCCCTGCAGGCTGCCAGGGACCTTTGCCCTTCTCTTTGGGCAATTTTTGGGTACTTTGGGCAGCTGTGCCATGCAGGCCAGCGGGCTCAGTGCTCCCTGTGCTCCCAGGGAACCCTGCAGGGGCTGGGGGGATGCTCTCTGTGCTCCCTGTGCTGCCAGGGGACCCTGCAGGGGCTGGGGGGATGTTCCCTGTGCTCCCAGGGGCTGGGGGGATGCTCCCTGTGCTCCCTGTGCTCCCAGGGAACCCTGCAGGGGCTGGGGGGATGCTCCCTGTGCTCCCTGTGCTGCCAGGGGATCCTGCAGGGGCTGGGGGGATGTTCCCTGTGCTCCCTGTGCTCCCTGTGGTTGAGGGGATGCTCCCTGTGCCCCTCTCTGTCCCCTCAGCTGCTCTGTGTTTGGGATCTGCTGCCTCCTGAGGAAGCTCTGGGGCAGCCTGGGCAGTGCTGTGCCTTTTATCAGGTTTTGTTTCTTTTTCATGCACCTTTTCCCCGGGGGAAAGGTGAATTTTGTCCTGGCCCTGCTGGGATGCAGCCTCTCTGCCATCCCTCTGTGGGACCTCTCCTTTGGGGTCTCTGTGTCCCACCCTGGTGGGCTGCTGCCTCTGCATCTCCTCAGCACCAGCTCCAGGCTCTCTGCTGCTTTTCTCTGCCACAGCTTCCAGAGGAGGAGGAAGAGGAGGAGGAGGAGGAGGAGGAAGGCCCCCAGCCCCTGCACCCCCCTCTCTCTGCTCTGGGAGGCCACAGGGAGCATCACCCCCCTCACCAGGGCCACTTGCTGCTGTCTGAGACACAGATTTGGAGTCACTTCCTTTATTGTTCCAACTGGGAAAGTTTTTAATGTTTCTGTTTTCATCTACCAGATCTGTGTCCTCCACCCCACCCTGCAGCCCAGATCCCACGGGGGGCTGTGCCTCCCTCCTGCCTGCTTTGCCCTCTAGAGGAGCCTGCCTGGGGGCACTTTTAGCCTTTCTACTGCTTCCATCATGTCCCCTCTTCTTAGACCTCTCAGTGGCTGGGGCCAGGCTGGGATCTGGCACTGCTGGATGCTCTGCAATCGGATTTTTATTCCTAAAACAGGGACTGGCAGCTCCTGCCTCAGGTTTGTCCCTGATCTCCAGGCCAGGAGGAGGGAACAGTGCAGCTCCTGCTCTCTGCTCCAGCAGCAAAGGCTGCTGTGGGTCAGGCTCCCCCTTCCTGTGCTTCTCTTCACCAGCAGAGTGTGATTTCCCTGGCTCCAGAGGCAGAGCAGGAGCCTGGGCCTTGGCAGCATCAGGCAGGTGACCCAGGGGTGCCACTGGAGGCCTGGAATTCTCTTTGTCCTTCTCAGACTGGGTTTGGTGAACATGTCCCACTGCAGGGACATCATCTGGCTGCAGCTCAGGACTGGGCTCAGCCTTTCTGCCTTTCCCATCTCTGTTTTTACTCCTGGGCTTGTCCATCCCCAGTTCCCTGGTGGGACTGTGCACCCCTGCCCTGTGCTCTGGGAGAGGCTGGGATTTATCTGCTTCTTTCCCTTTATTTAGGGGGATTTCCTGAGCACTGCCTGTTTCTGGCTCTGCAGTCTGTGTTTTGTGGCCTGGGAGCTCTGGCTGCTCACAGGAGCTCCCTGTGCCCCCCTGCATTTCGGGTTTCCCCAGCCCCTCTCTCAAACCAGCCCCCCTCTCCTTCTCCAGGCTCATTCCCCTCCTGTCTCCAGCCTCCTGCTCCAGCCTGGCTTCCCCCCCAGCCCCCGGGACAGCTGCCTGCCCACAGGGGCTCCTCTCAGGCTGCTTCCTTCTCCCATCACTGCTCCTCTTCCTGCCTTTCTCTGCCAGCGCTGCCACATCCCAGCTGTGCCCAGGGGCCTCTCTGCCCTTCCCACCCACACCCACCTCCTCTGTGGCAGCCAGAGCAGGTTTGGCTTCCTCTCTGCTCTTCTCCAGCAGCAAGCCTTGGTCTAAAGCTCCCAAATCAGCTGCTTCACCTTTCACTTTTTCACTTTCTTTCACTTTCTCCGGCCCCAGCTCAATTGGCCTTTCTGTTTTAGCTGCATTTTCCTGCAAGCCCCCAGCAGGGACACAGCCTCCCTCTCTGCCCTTATCACTGCCCTCCTGCAACTTATCAGCTGCCTCAGGAAATCTCCCTGCATCCACCTTGCTCTCCAGGAAAGGCTGCTGGGAAAAGCTCCTTTCCCCTTTTCTGCTCCTTCCGTCGCTGCCTCTTTTTTTGGCCTTGTCTGCAGGACTGGCCTGTGCAGTGCTGCCTGCTGGGTGTCCCCTGGCAGCAGCCCCCTGGCCATTTTCAGGATAAACTGTTCCCTTTCCAGCCTCATCCATCCTCCCTCCATCAGGGAATTTGCCTCCCTCCTCTGGGAGCACCACCTGCTCCCAGCAGCTTTTCATTCTTTTGCCTTTCCCCTCACTGCGCTTTTTCCTTGGCCTGTCCCCGCCGTGTGTCAGGCTCTGCTCAGGGCTGAAGCCTCTCCCTGGGTCTGGGGGCTCTGCTGCCACCCCCCTGCCCCCTGCCTGGCCAGGGCTGGCACCTCTGGGGGCACTGGGAGCACCCTCAGCCCTCCTGTCCTGCCCAGGGGGAGCTTCCCCAGCTTTTGGTGACACCAAGGCTGGAGCAGGAGCTCCAGGAGCATCTCCTGGGGTCTTCAGTCCCCCCTCTGACCCTGTTTTGCTTTCTCCAGCTGCCTTTGGCTCTGCAGGGAGCTTCTCCTCCAGGTGAGGCTGTTTGAGGGGTTCCTTTCCAAGCCCTTTGCTTTTTTCCTGGTTTTTCTTGGCTGCTGTTTCCAGGGAAGGCTGTTGGGCAGGGTCTCTGGGTGCTCCCTGCCCTGGAGATGGGGTTTGGGGCTCCTGGTTTTTCTGGGAAAGGGGCAGTTCTGGAGGTCTGGGCTGTGAGGGACTCTCTGCTCTGCTCACATTGACCATCAGCTCAGCACCTCTGCACTCCTTGTCCTCTCTCTTCTCATTTCCATTGGGGAAATCTCTGTCCATGGGCTTGGTGGGTGCCTTGGCTGCAGCAGCTTCCTGCCCCTCAGCCCTGCCCAGCTGCACTGAGGGAACCTCTTGGCTTTTTCCCTTTGACTCCAGCCTGCAGCTGCCCTCTCTCCTCCCCTCTGTTCTCATCTCCTCCCTGTGTCTGGCCTCCTGCACCCCGGATTTTGGGGCCTGCTGCCCTGGGGAGGGGTTTGGCCCCTCCAGGATGGGAGTCCCCGTTGTTATTTTAGGATCCTTTGGCACATCCAGAGCTGTGGTTCCCGAGGGCCCTGTGGGGGACAGGTCTGGGTTCTGCCAGCCCAGCCCAGAGCCCCTGGCAGCTCTGGAGGCTGCTCCAGTCTCATCCCAGAACTCCATCCCTCGTGGCACTTGGCTTCTCCTCTGCTTGGGTTTCTTTTTCTTCTTCTTCACAGCGGCCCCTTCCAGGTCCCAGCTGTCCTGGGGGGGATCTCTGCAGCTCTCCAGAGGCTCCGTGGGGACACTGGTGGCCTTTCTGTGAGGGACCCTAACGCCAGGGGACGTTCCAGCACCACAGCCAAGCTCCACTGTGGGACAGGGCTCTGCTCTGGGCTCAGGACTCTTCTGCTGTGGGAGCCCTACGGGAGGCTCCTCTGGCACATCTGGGGGAGGCACCGGGGCAGCTTTTGCTCTGCCAAACCCACGGTCCCTGGATTTGGGAGCTTGCCTGACTTGTGCAGTGGGAAGACCTGGAATACAGGAAGCCTGCTCAAACATCAAGGCCACTATTTCCTGATAAAAGAACTAACCAAAGTATTCCCTCTCAGACAGGCAGATGTGCAGGATTTCCCAGCACTGGAACCACACCAGAGCCCCCCTGGAGGGCTGGGGTAGGTGTTTACCCCAACACCTGGGGAACCTGCCCCAAATCCATCCATCACTGTTAAACCAAGTCTGACACAGGCTCTTAGCCCACCAAAATGCACCAGTTCTTGTAAGGACACTTTAAAAATGCATTAAGGATCCATTTTGTCTCAGCAAGACAAGATCAGAGAGAGCCTTTTTATATCTCTAGCTGGCATCCTTCCAGAGTGGGAAAACAGAAGTTTAGTGGGAAGATGGGAAGAGAGATGGGGGCAGGAGAGCCAAGTTTCCCCAGCAGCCAGGGGGAAGCAGTGGGAGGCAGAGCTGTCCCAAGGTCACCTGCTGTGTCCCTGGGGATGCCTTTGAGGAGAGGAGCAGCCTTTGTCACTCAGCCCTGGCCCACAAATCCTCCTCCACACCAAGTGTGAGCAGCACCAGCTCCTCTGGAGGCTGGGTCAGTGGAGCAGGAGGGAATCACAGCTTCCTTTGGCAATTACACAGCTCCAGTGGGAAGGAATCCTCCCTGGGAAATCCTCCTAAGAATTCATGGTCCTTTTCAACACCAGAATAAAAGCCAGTGCTGCTGGCAGAGGATGGGAGCTCTGCAATCCTCCAGCACAGCAGTGATCCCAGGGATAAAGCACCCACAGCACAGGATTTGGGCTTGGAGCTGGAACAGGGAGGGAAAGGAGCCTTGGAGAAGGCAGGGATGAGAGGGGAAGGGCCAGCCCAGCACCACGAACCCTGAGAGCCACACAAAGACATTTCTGCTTGCCCAGTGGCCCCACAGCCAGGAGCAGGAGGTGGAGAGTTCCCAGAGGAGGTTTCCATGAGGAAATGGAGTTATTTTTATATTATGATTGATGTCCTACCTGTGGGCTCCTGCAGGGCTTTCCCTTCCTGAGGTTCTGCGTGTTGGACATGGTTGTGCTCAGCCTCCTCCTTTGGTGTCTCACCATTCTCAGCAGCAGCAGACTTTTCTGCAAGGTCTTTATTTTCTACTGCTCCTTTTGCTTCAGCTGGAATGTGAGAGACAGGAACAGAAAGCTTCAGGTCTCAGGAGCAGCCTGCAGCTAAACCCAGCCCTTGCAAAGGGTTAATTTTGTGTTTAACAGGAATGAGGTTTATGGGATGTGGTTGGTTCATCTCCTCACGATCCCATTTCAGCAGCACTTTGATATTTTGCATGCCAAGGGGGGTAGGACACGAAGCAGGGGCTGTTTCAGGGCTGAAGCACTGGGTGAGGGTTTGTTTGGGTTTTTTCCTCGTTGTAATCAGCCCAATTCAGACTATCCCAGCTCCCCACTGGGAATTCAAACCCAGAATGAACTCCATCCTCAGCCTGGAGTCCCTGGCTGATGCTGATCATCTTGTATTCATCTCCACCTTACAATACATCCACACAGCCACCACAGCATTCCTCACTCTGCATAATCACAGCCAGTTTGGATTGTAAGGCATAATTACATGGGAGAGCAGTTCTCCCTGTAATTAATTTTATTTCAATTTTAAATGGAAAGGAAAGCCATGACAGACACTGGTACAACAATTGTGCAGGAGGAGGAAGGGGACAGCTCCTGGGACTGGGCTCTGCTGGGGCTTTTCCCACCTGCTGGATCCCAGTGCTGGTTGCTTTTCCCAGGAATGTGCTGGTCTGGGGGGCTTGGGGGAGGTTTCCTGTCCTTCATCTTCTCTGAGTCATCCACACAAACTTCTGGGACTTTGGATTCTGCTTCCACCTTTACTGCTGCTTCTGCAAATGGAATGGAAAGAGGAAAAATTTCTATTTTTAAATTTAGATCAGATTAAATAAGATAAAAATCACTCCCTCGCCTGACTTTTTATCTTCCACAAGGAGCTGAAGGGTTTCCCCACTTTCAAAACCTCATTTTTAGGATCTTTCTACCTTTCTGCATTGTCTTGCACTTCCTCTTTCATTCACCCACCTGGCTCTCTCAAGTCATTACATTCTAGTGGGGTTTTTTCTGTTAAAAATTCTCTCTTGAAATTTATCCTCATCATTAAACTAAAGAGTATTAGATGGTAAGAAAAAAAATCTCACTCCAACCCCATCCACAACCAATCCACATCTGCTGCCTCTGCCCAGGACTGTTTGCTGCATTTCAGTAATATAAAAATAACATAAATACAGTTCTGGAGAGCAGTTTTCTCTCCAGAGGGAAGGGGTCCCTGGAGAAATCCACACAGCACAGCAAAGCTGCACAAGGCAGACCAAACACCCCTCCCAGCACTCCAACCCCACAGGCACCCCAAGGAAAGGTCTCAACATTATCAGCTAAGCCTTTTGGTCTCTTCAGAAATTGTTTTCAGGACCTTTTGTTTGTCAGCCCTGTGCCCTACAGGATTTGGGGGATTTTGGTGAGAGCTGGGGATGGTGGTGGCCAAGCACCAGCAGGGATGAGCCAACCTCTCCATGGCTGTGCTCAGACCTCTCAGCACTGCCAAGAATGCCCAATGAAAATTAAGAAATCATTAAAAACCTCTGGTGTTATGTTTTACAAGTGAAGAATCCCTGTGAAGCCTTTCCTGTGTGTGCTGAGAGCAGGGCTGAGCTCTCCTCAAGGTGCTTCCCCCACAGCCAGTCCCTGCTGGGCTCCATGACCCCAGGGAGCTTTTCCACCCTGAATTATCCGTGCTGGGATCCCGGGCTCTGGCACACCCACCTGCAGGAGCCTTGTGGTGCTGGAGGGCAGCCTGGGCTGTGGGCAGCTCCCCAGGCACAGCAGTGCTGGGGGCAGCTGCAGGGCCAGGCTGAGCTTCCAGGGACACGTTCCTGGCATCCACAGCAGGGACAGGCGGGGCTGGAGCTGCAGGAGCAAACCCAGAGTCCAGGCCATGGTGATGGTTGACTTCTGCTGCTGGGGCAAACTCTGAGCCCACAGCGTGCTGAGCTTTGCCATCTGCTGCTGGAGAAAATCCCAAATCCAAGGCATGGTGAGGTTCTGCATCTGCTGCTGGGGCAAACTCCAAATCCATGGTCTGGTGGGACTCAACACCTGCTGCTGGGGCAAACCCCAAATCCACTCCATGGTGGGATTTCATATCTGCTGCTGGGGCAAATCCCATATCCAATCCATGGTGGGATTTCATATCTGCTGCTGGGGCAAATCCCAAATCNGGGGTTCCACATCTGCTGCTGGGGCAAATCCCATATCCAAGGTCTGGTGGGATTTCATATCTGCTGCTGGGGCAAATCCCAAATCCACTCCATGGTGGGATTTCATATCTGCTGCTGGGGCAAACCCCAAATCCATGCTCTGGTGGGATTCCATATCTGCTGCTGGGGCAAACCCCAAATTCATGCTCTGGTGGGATTCCATATCTGGTGCTGGGGCAAATCCCAAATTCATGCTCTGGTGGGATTCCATATCTGGTGCTGGGGCAAACCCCAAATCCAGCCCATGCTGGGATTCCACACCTGCTGCCGGGGCGAAGCCGAGCTCTGTCCCCGGGGAGGTCACGTCCTTCACACCTTTGGGAGGGCTGGCTTCAGGGGCAGGGGACAGCCCCCCGTGTGTGGCCTGGAGGGGGCTGGCTGCTGCTGCTGCTGCTGCAGGCCCTGGGGTGGGGACAGCTTTGGTGTCCCCAGCAGGGACAGCCCCGGCCTCCTCTGCGGGCAGGGACGCGGCGTCGGCGGCGGGAACAGAGGCGGCACCTGCCCGGAACAGGGAGGGACAGGTCAGGGAGGGACAGGTCAGGGAGGGACAGCTCAAACCCCACCTGCTGCTCTGGGGAACACGCAGGTTTCACTCCCTGCTGCCCTCCAGCACCCCCTCCTCCCCTGCCAGCGCTGCACCCCAGGGATGCCAGTCTTTATCCACTGCTGGATGCATCCAGGACTTCTCCTCCTGCAGCCCTGCCTGCATTCCTGCCTGCATTCCTGCCTGCAGCCCTGCCTGCACTGGGGCTCCCATCTGCTCCCAGCAGCCAGGGATGGGCTGCTCCTGTCCCAAACCCCCTGGTGCCACCCAGCTGGTGTGGCCAGAGCTGCTGGAGCCCCTGGCAGAGCCCAGACAGGAGCCACAGCAGCGGCCTCTGCTGAGCCCCGGGGTGGCTGGGGCTGGAGGCACCTTGGACATGTCCCAGTGCCAGCTGTGCTCCCTTGTCCTGCCCAGGGACTCCTCCTGCTGTGCCAGCCTGGCCTGGGACTCCTCCTGCTGTGCCAGGGTGTTCCAGCCTGGCCTGGGACACTCCAGGGACGGGACAGTCACAGCTTCCCTGGGAAAGCTCTTTTAGCTCTTTTTCCCTCTGCTGCAGGACACAGGGAATGTGGGATCACTGTGAGTCCAAGAGCAGGAGAAGCCCCACACACTCCAAAGCTGCACACTCCATCCCAAACCTGCACACTCCATCCCAAAGCTGCACACTCCATCCCAAACCTGCACACTCCATCCCAAACCTGCACACTCCATCCCAAACCTGCACACTCCATCCCAAACGTGGCTGGTGCTGCTGCTGGGGGTTGGGTGGTGCCTGAGCAGGAGCTCTGGCACTTCTGACACAAAATCCTCCCACGAATCCCAAAATTCCTCTCTATTCCTTCAAATTGGCCTCATTCATTTTTCACACAGTATCCCCTAACACTGAGCTGGTAGCTCCCAACCAACATTTGTCACTTCACAGCACAATCAAACCTCTGCATTTAAGCTATTTGCCTAAAATCCCCTTAAAGGAGTTTTTTCAGTCAGTTTTTTTTAATGTTTCAGCTGTCCAGAGGCAAGTTTTTCCAAATGATCAGTGCCAGCAGCACTGATCTCTCCTCTGCAGCTCCTCATCTCAACAGCCCCGGGCTCTGCCCACCCTCAGTGCCCTGAACATCTCCCATCTCTTGCTGATGACCAAAAAATAACATTTCTACTGATTTTTTGAGTCATATCTAAAAATATCCTCCCCAGCCAATGGAAAATGTATTAAATCTAAATTAGATACTTAAACTGAAGTCAGAAAGAAATAGAAAAATGGAAAAAGTTCCTTTTAAAATGGTACTCAAGGATCCATTTAGATAAAACAAGTATTTTAGTGAACTAAACCAAAAGGATCTATCATGCCCTCTGGGTCTGACTTTGTTGTGGGTTTTTTAAGTGATATCATGATCTTCTTCAAAAGAAAATGTAAAGCTTGTGAGTTTACACATGAATAAGACTGTAAGTAAATAGATATTAAAAGCAGTATGGATGTTTCCTAGAGAATTATGGAAACAAGTGGGATGAAGCATTAGGAAACTGGACAACAACTGGCACTGTGAGTCTATACATGTATAAATATGTTAAAAATGGGGATTTTTTACAAGAGAATATTTTGGAAGGACAGGTTTAAAGGTGCTTGTGAACAGATCTGACACTTGGGCCGTGGGTCAGTGGTGGCCTGGCAGTGCTGGGAAGGGCTGGACCTCAGAGGGCTTTTCCAGCCTCAACCATTCCCCTCTCTGTGCCCTAAGCACGGCCTCAGGACCCTCCTGGAGCTCAAATCTGCAGCCAGCAGAGCCATGGAGCAGCTCCTGCTCTGGGACACAGTGAGCAGATCTGCTGCTCCTCCCTCAGTGTCCCCACACCTGCAGGGACAGCAGGATCTGCCCTGGGCCCTCGGTTCAGGAAGGACATTGAGGGCTGTGTCCAGTTTGTCCCCTCAGTTTGGGAAGGACACTGAGGGCTGTGTCCAGTTTGTCCCCTCAGTTTGGGAAGGACATTGAGGGCTGTGTCCAGTTTGTCCCCTCAGTTTGGGAAGGACACTGAGGGCTGTGTCCAGTTTGTCCCCTCAGTTTGGGAAGGACATTAAGGGCTGTGTCCAGCTGTGTCCCCTTAGTTCAGGAAGGACTTTCAGACCCTTGAGCGTGTCCAGAGGAGGCAGCGAGGCTGGAGAGGGGCTGGGAGCACAAACCCTGAGGAAGGGCTGAGGGAGCTGGGGGTGCTCAGCCTGGAGAAGAGGAGATTCAGGGGTGAATTTATCACTCTCTACAACTCCCTGAAAGGTTGGTGTAGCCAGGTGGGGTTGGTCTCTTTCTCCAGGCAGAAGGAGAGGACACAGTCTCAAGCTGAGCCAAGGGCAATATAGGCTGGATATTAGGGAAAAAATTTTCACAGAAATAATAATAAAGTACTGGAATGGCCTGCCCAGGGAGGTGGTGGAGTCACCATCCCTGGATGTGTTTGAACACAGACTGGATGTGGCACTGGTGCCATGGTTTAGGTGTGACCTCGGAGGTCCTTCAGGCCATTCTGTGGCTCTGTGGCTCTGTGTGCTGCTGTGATCTGCTCACCCCTGGCTGTGTTTCCCCACCAGAGGCAGCTCTGTGTTTTCCCAGCCCAGCCCTGTCCCAGCCCTGCAGGGTTTACCTGGTGTGGAGCCCTTTGGTCCCTCGGAGGCTGCAGCAGGGACGGCCCCGGGCGCCGCTGCCGTGGGGCTCTCGGGCAGGCTGGTCCTGATGGCCTCGGTGGCTGCAGGGGGCACTGGGGACAGGAGCAGCTGCCATGAGCCCCTGGTACAGCCTGGGCACAGCCTGGGCACCCAGCTCCTCCCAGAGCTGCTGCCATGAGTCCCTGGGCACAGCCTGGGCACAGGGCTCCTCCCAGAGCTGCTGCCATGTGGGTACAGCCCCAAGGGCAGCCTCAGCTCCGCCTCAGCTCCCCAGTCAGCTCAGGGAAAATCAGCTTTTACTGCCCACTCTCAGGAAAATAATTTGTGCAGCACCCAGGGAAACTCTTGAATGCCAGGAGAAGTGGCAAAGCTGGGGAGTGTTGTGTCTCAAACCCTCCCAGCCCCACTCCAGAAACTCTTCCTACCCATGGCCAGGGTGAAACTGTTCTCAGCTTCTTCACAGAAATAAAGATCCCATTATGGGACAGGTTTTGTAATGCACTCGAATTCCCAACGGGATAATGTCCCAGTGGAGCTTCAAAGTTTCAACTGGGACCAGAATTTAAAGGTAATTGTAAAATCCCAGAAAGGTTTGGGTGGGAAGGGACCTTAAGGATCACCCAATCCCACCTGTCCCATGGGCTGGGGACACTTCCACTGTCCCAGGCTGCTCCAGCCCTGCCCAGCCTGGCCTTGGGCACTGCCAGGTATCCAGGGACAGCCACAGCTGCTCTGGGCACCTGTGCCAGGGCCTCGCCACTATCACAGGGAACAATTGCTGCCCAATCTCCCATCTAACCCTACTCTCTTTCAGTTTAAAGCCACTGCCACTCCTCAAAGATGCATTTCCACTCTAAACTGGTGTGACAGCAGGACAGTGCTGCCCTTGTGGCTCTGTCACAGCCCAGTGTCCCTCGGGGAGGCAGACAAGGAGAGGAGCTGGCTCTGCTGCTCAGGAGCTCTCTCAACCCCTCCTGCAGATCAGCCCCAAACTCTTTTTTACCTGGTGGCTCAACAAAGAAAGAGGTCTCTGGTCCCCTCAGGTCCTGCTGAGCTCCCATCCAGTACTCCTCAGGTGCTGTGGGGAACAAACACACTCAGTCCATGCTCAGGGAACTCTGCAATTCCCTCTGCAAGAGGTACAGAACATCCTGCTCCTCCACAATTACTGGAGGGAAAGCTCCATCAGACAAGAGTTACACACAGCACTGACCCCAAAGGAGGAGTTTCTTTCCTCAGTTCTTCTGGACAAGTGGCTCTGGGGGCTCTGCCTAAGCAGGGGGGTTGGAAAAGTTCAAACCCAAACCATCCTGTGATCTCCTGATGTAGAATCCCAGATTGGTTTGGGCTGGAAGGGACCTCAAAGCTCATCTCAGGGGCAGGGACCCTTCCACTGCCCCAGGCTGCTCTGAGACCCCTCCAGCCTGGCCTTGGGCACTGCCAGGGATCCAGGGGCAGCCACAGCTGCTCTGGGCACCCTGTGCCACCCTCACAGCAGAGCATTCCCCCTGAACCCACAGCTGTCCATGCCAGGAGGAAACTTTCCAATTTTGACTCATTTTATATATCAGCTCCTCACCAAGATTCTTCAGGGCTCATAAACTGGGATTTTCCCCTGCAAACCCTCCCCAGGCAGGCAGTAGAGGAAACATTTGCTTCTCACCTGCTTTTCCTGACAGGAATTCTGTGCCTGACTCGAGGCCCATGAAGGCTGAGGGGTCCAGAGCCTCTGCAGGGGAATACAGGGAGCCCAGGAAAGGTTGTTCAGGGCCCATCATGGATCCATGTGGAGCTGAGGAAATAAAAAAACTGGTTAATCACCAGCCCTAATGACTCCTCTCTTAAATTTCAAGTCCTGCCACACTTGGACTGTTCTGCTCAGCAGCAGGTCAGATAACTTTGCACCAAATGTTAGTTCTGCTTCCCAAACCATGAAGTTTTCTGTATTTACTAGAACTGTCTGACAAGGTGTAAGAGAGTAAACATAGGGAAATTATTTCCTTTGGCTTTCTGCTTCTGCTCCCATGAATTCCTGCTGGCAATCCCTTGACAATCCAGTATTACTATAATAATCCAAGAGGTGAAATCCTGAAGAGCAGTTTGTGGAAACAGCTCCTGAGTATCTGGGTTTTAGCCATTAAAATGAGCAGGGAAAAAAGGGCTTGTGAATTTAAAACCTTAATTTGTGAATTTATAACCTTAATTTCCAGTACATGTGTCTTGGGTTGCAATGCTGGATGTAACCCAGCAGTGTTTTATTGCCAGATATTGAAACCCATTGGGGAGGTGTTTTATTCTTTATCCCTTCCAGGACCCATCCCTCAAATTCCCCCAGTTCTTTATCCCTTCCAGGACCCATCCTCCCTGCAGGGGATCTCTGCTATCCAGGGGCTATTGAGGCCACTGCAGGGCTGATCCAATTCCATCATCCATGGGAGATGCTGCACCCAGGGGAGGAGCCCAAATTCCCAGCTGGATAAAGCCTGGGATTGAGAGCCCAGCACAGCCTGTGTGCTCTGCATTCCCACCTGGATAAAGCCTGGGATTGAGAGCCCAGCACAGCCTGTGTGCTCTGCATTCCCACCTGGATAAAGCCTGGGATTNACCACAGCCTGTGGGCTCTGCATGCCCACCTGGATAAAGCCTGGGATTGAGAGCCCAGCACAGCCTGTGTGCTCTGCATTCCCACCTGGATAAAGCCTGGGATTCAGAACACCAGGACAGACTCTTTCCACTGGATTTCCAAAGAAAAAACAGACCCTTCTACACTACCACTGGACCTTCAGAGGGAAACTTCACCCTTCTACAGGATCATCTCTGCTCCAACAGAGCCACATCTGGCACTGCAGGAGGACTTCACTGGGCTGCTGGCAGCACCCTGACCAACAGGGTGCCAGGCTGTGTCTGACTCTGCCAATGTTTCCTTTTTTTGTTTACTATTTTGTACTACTACATTTTTATTTTTAATTTTCCTAGTAAAGAACTGTTATTCCTGTTCCCATATCTTTGCTGAAAGCCCCTTAATTTCAAAATGATAATAATTCAGAGTTTACATTCTCCATCCCAAGGGAAGCCCCAGCTTTCCCTGGCAGACCCCTGTCTATCCAAACCAGGACACCATGAAGGCCCCCAGAGGGAACTCCCCAGGTGCCAGCAGGGCAGGGATGTCCAGGGGGCTCACCTAGAACGTCCCTGGTGGCGTCGGCGTGGCCTGGGAACAGCGGCAGGTCCTGCATGTCCGTGGGGAAGGACAGGCCTGGCAGGTTCTCCCCTCTGTGCAGGCTGAAGGGCTCTGCAGAGACACAACCAGGCAGGGTCACCACAGGGAACACCACAGGGTGGAGATGCTCCAGATCCCAGAGCTGCACCTCCAAGGAAAAGCTGCTTCTGGGATTTGTCACCCTTTGCAATCAGAATTTACTCCCAGCAGTAACACTCAGGTGCTCAGGGTGGTTTTTGGGGAGAGTGGATCATGACAGGTTCTGGAGAAACTGTGCCCTCCCCTCCAGGAGGAACCATCTGCCTCTACCCTGATGGACACATCCCATGGATCTGAGCCAGGAACAAGGGCTCAGCCCAGAGCAGGGGAAGGAGCGGGACCTCTCAGCTCTTTCTACTGCATCCCAGTATGAACCAGGGGGATGGACTGGTATTGTAACCAAGTTGCTGGGAAATGAAATCATCTCCCAGTGTCCCAGGCACTGTCCCATCCCTGGCAGTGTCCCAGGCCAGGCTGGATGGGGCTGGGAGCAGCCTGGGACAGTGGAGGGTCCCTGCCATGGCAGGGATGGAAAGGGATGAGCTTTGAGGTCCCACCCAGCCCTGCCCTCTGGCACTGGGAGCCATTCCCTGTGTCCTGTCCCTCCAGCCCTTGTCCCCAGTCCCTCTGCAGCTCTCCTGGAGCCCCTTCAGGCCCTGGCAGGGGCTCTGAGTTCTCCCTGGAGCCTTCTCCTCTCCAGGGGAACACCCCATTCCCAGACACTGGGATCTCCTCCAGTTAAACCCAGTTCAGAGGGATTTGGGCTCATTTCCATGCCAGATGTGCTCCCTGCAGGGCTGACAGGCAGCCTGAGGTGTTCCATGCCCACGGTGTGCTGGGATGTCAGGATCAGGTGAGCTGAGTGAGCTCCTTTATAAACCTGTCAGATTATTTGAGATGCCAAGACAACATCTTGCCTCGGAGCAACGTGCAGAATATTTTGATTTCAAGCTGTTTAGAACAGCATTGCCAGGTCTGAACAACTGCCTTCCTTCCAATTAAAAAAACAACCCCCAAAAAAGAAAGGGGAAAAAAAAGATCATGACTGAAACCAATTTAAAACTAAAAGAGATCTTGCTGATGTTCCCTTTTCCCAGCAGCTGGATGATGTGGAAAAATGGGCAACTCAGATCTCTGCTCTGGAGGGGAAAAGGAGCAGTGGGAGAGCTTAAATTTCCTCTCTTTCTCCCCAAGGAACAAGGAATTACAGGGATGGTGGTCAGGAGATCCTTTACACCACTGGGCACAGAATCCTCTCCCTGGGAGGGAAATGATCCTCCCATTTTCCAAAGAGTGGGCACACAGATATTGAATAAACCCCCAGACTTCCCTGAGCCTGATGTTCCCATTTTTCTCCTCTTGGCAAATCCTTAAAGCTGCTCTGTGCCCTCTGATCCCACTGCTCCATTATGGGAACTCTCAGCAGAATTTAATTTACATCAAATTGAACACAGGGGACGCTGATCTGAACTTCATGTGGTGCCTGTACAGGTGTGCAAGACACTCCAAGGACATGAAACCTACAGAAATGTGATTTCATGCAACAAATAAATGAAAATATTCCTGTTATTCAGGCCAAAAGAGCACTGGGTGATGGGCCAGGTATGTAAATTGTTCCTAATTAACAAATGTGACATCAATGTCCCCTTCCTGCACCCACTCAGCAACAGGAGGGAGCACCCAGCAGACCTGGGGCTCCTCCAGTTCTTCCATCACTTCTTATCCTTGTAAAATGCACCAGCTCTTCACAGAACCTCTTACAGATTCAGTCAGTAAGAAAATCATGCACTGAGCAGGCCCCCAGCACTCAAAAATACATTAAATGAAGAAGTTCCATCCTGTATCCTTCAAGGTTGATTGCCTGGGATAATCTGGGCAGGACAGACATTTCTCAGGTGCTGCTGGAGCCAGCAAGCAATTTAATTTCAAAGAATGAGGGGGAAAAAAAGAACATTGAGGGGAGGCTGCAGTGAGAGGTTATCTGTGTGCAGGGCTGGGTGACACAAGGTGCAGCTCATTTTCAGCAGTGCCAGCAGCTGCAGAGGCTGTAGGGACAGGATGGGACACAGGGATGGGCACTGCCAGGACCTGGGCACAGGCCTGGGGAGGTTTGCACTGGAACCCACAGCACCCACAGCAATTCCCAAAAACTGCTCTGGGCACAGAACCCCGGGACTGTTAGAGCTGGAAAAGAGCTCCAAGATCATCAACTCCAACCTCTGACCAAACACCCCAAAACACATCCCAAAATGCTGTGTCTGCTTGGGTTTTGAACACCTCCAGGGATGGGCACTCCAAACCTCCCTGGGCACTTCCAAGGCCTGAGCTCCCTTTCCATGGGGAAATTCCTGCTGCTGTCCCCCCTGAGCCTGCCCTGGCCCAGGCTGAGGCCGTTCCCTCTCCTCCTGTCCCTGTCCCTGGGAGCAGAGCCCGACCCCCCGGCTGTCCCCTCCTGTCAGGAGCTGTGCAGAGCCACAAGGTCCCCCTGAGCCTCCTTTTCTCCAGGCTCAGCCCTTTCCCAGCTCCCTCAGGAATTCTCCAGACCTTTCCCAGCTCCCTCAGCCCCTCCTGGG